>WNWK01002627.1:0-201518 GCA_009830355.1 Cherax destructor | reverse complement strand
AATATATATAAATCAAAGAAAAAGGTAATATGCAGTTCTCGTTTTTGGCTCAACACTGACTTAGTGTGACATGATAAGGTTAATAAATTAGAAAGTTTTTTTAAGTAAGTCTCCCCCAAAACCTTTATCTTACCCAAACATTTAAAAACGTTTCGGCCCTGGGACCTTGATCACTTCTAATAAATTTTCCAGTGTTTATTCAAGTTTTTTTTTAAAGCTTTTTTAAGTATCGATTACTATGGTTTATACCAAACCCCTGATTTAGATCAAAAAATCATAAATAGTAGTACGTGAAATTAAATAAAGAATTAACAACAGATATAATTGTTGAGTGTTCACCTGTAAATTTGGCCTTCGTTATATCATGTTAACACATTTTCCTTCACTGTTTTTTTGGTCATGCAGTGTGACTTGCAATCTTTAATCCTGTTTGAGTCGGTTTAAATATGTAGAAAGCAGATTCATGCAAATTTCTTTACCCTCTTCATATGCATTACATTTCCCCAGCTTAGTTAAGTGTGCTTACCTCTAAAAAGCAGGCGATGATTTATCCGTCAGGAAATTGCAGTGTTACCTAACACGGGTCTTGGTTCTCGGGCCCTTTAAATTTTTTTCTCTTCCTCTTCCCCAACGTTTGCATTTAATGTAGGATGCGTGTCTGCAGAAGGGATGGAAAAAATAGTGCTCTTATTTTCTTTGACTTAAAATTTAAGCTTATGAAAATTGCTAAAAATGAGATTCGAAATATCGTGAAAATAACATTATATAATGAGTTTTGGGGTATCCATATATATATATATATATATATATATATATATATATATATATATATATATATATATATATATATAATAACATAACAGTAGGTGAAGCGCCATTGACTTATCGCCTGGGGTTGTCATGTCTACCTGCAGTTGTTGGCAAAAGGGGCCAAAGCATGCATCAAGTGGGAGACGTTGGGGCAGCAGCAGTATTAGCAACAAGTAACAGTGCCCTCTTACCAGTGGCTCACAACCCCCTTTTGTGGCAAGTCTCACTAAAAGGAACCTTGTACCCTGTGGTGCGGTGTGTCGCTCTTGTCTCTCCACCAAGATTTGTTTTCAGAAGTGGCGAGGTTAAGCAGTGAAAAAACACAGATGCTGGTTTGATTTTATTTTGGGAACACGAGCTTTTATTTAGTCCAGTATCCTATAAGAAGGTGCACGAGAATATTGTACCCTTTAACATGAACAATAACACGCGGGAAAATTTTTGGGTGTAACTTCAGTCAATAAAATGAGACCAGAAATAGGCAGAATTTTGTTTGTTCACGGGTTTTTTACCATAAATAATTAAACGTGTTTGTACAGTTTGATACAAATGCTTGTGCTCGACTGGCATGATTTGTGTTATTTAATGGTGGATTATTATTAAGCCACACTTTTTTGAATGTATTGTTAATGGACCAGAAAATTATATAATTTACGTTAACTTGAGGAGCACAAATGAATGTGTGTGATATGTATACTATATATAAAACATGACCTATAACTTGTTGGAAGTGTTGGTAGCACTGCTCATTACGTATAACTTAACGTGTTGTTCCGTTGGAGCATTAACAAAATATAACCAAAAATATGACTACACATATTCCACTCCTTAACTAGACTTACCTACCATACTTACAAGTATGGTCAAAGGCGGTTGGAAAAATTCATAAGCTGTTATAAGAATGATTAAGTAATTATAAGAATGTCGAAAAACTGTTATGTGAATGAGCTGTTATGAGAATGAATAAATAGGAATGATCAAGAACCGAATGTAACGGTACAGCTGCTGGAAAACCGTAGGAGAGACGCATGCTGAGCCAGCCTGTTATTGGAGCTCCCAGTGATAATATTTTGCGACGTCTTGTCTACACTATCCTCTTTACTGCACTGCCGTGACGCATTTAACCTACATGCAGAAAGGGGATTAACCAGTTTTTAAATAATTGCTGCGCTTGACAGTGCTGTTAAACTTTTTATTGAATGCTAACCATATTCAACATTTCGGAGGGTCTATGCATGTTTACGAGTTGAATTTATTGATAGCATAATGTGTCCTACTGAATGTTTTTGAATAAATGTTGTTAGGATGTGTTTGTGTCGGTGCTCTGTGTACAGGATGGGGCTCGTGAGACGCATATTGGTATCCTGTCACCTAGTTTCTCTCTCTTCGCTTTATCATGTTTTCCACTTCTCTCGCATCGTATAACTTGATTATTACAAGATATTTCCGTACTCTATATACACTAGATGCAAAAAACTAACTAGGAACCTTACGTAACCTTGTTGGAATTTACCTAATGTAAAATATCATAATGTAGCTAACCTATCTAAGAATTTGCATGTAAATTTTCATTATTATTATTATCATTATTATTATAAAGCAATAAACTCGACTAGTTTAGTTACTAGCTATTTGCGATTGAAACCTTTCCTCGCGACAGTGGATATATGCAGCTTAAGAAGAAGTCAGTAGTGAATCAGCGACACACAGCAGTATGCTTTTAATTTAACAAGGTTCAGTTCTCACGGAAGCTTTGAAAGCTTCACCCAGAGAGAAACGTCGTTGAATAAAAGGCTTACTCTGTCCAATTGTCTTTCGTTAAGCAGATTGTCAGCGTAAAAGGAAAATGAAGATTCATCACATTATTTCATAAATAATTTATTTGGATAAGCTGTATTCACGTTAAATTTAATTATGATTTTACAGACTGCTGTCTTAAGCTTCTACAGTATTTTTCTTAATCTTATACCATGGCTATTATAGACATACAGTGGTGATGGTCTAAGTAAATTTAAATCAGAGGCACCCTCTGCCAAAGAGTATTATTTATTTACGTATGGGATTTGCTTAAGAGTGGTGGTGGTAGCAGTAGTTTATTTTAATGTAGGTTGCTTAAAATATTTTACCCCAAAATATTTAGTAATTAATATGTTTAAAACTATTTATATTACATTTTAATAGAGGGGCCTACGTGTGCTGGAGCTGGAAATGTTCTTTCATGAGATGTTATCCACGTGAGGTGTTACCCGTCATGAGGTATTATTCGCTATTAGATATTTTACTGTTATGAGGTATTAATTGTCCGTCCTGGAAGCTTGTGAGTGCCGGATGCAGAGACAGTCAACATGACTTAGTGATTTCAGTGTGAGCTAGCTAGCTCTCTCTATCTCTCAGCACTGAGGTAATGGGTGGATTTTGTTTCGTTTCGTTAGAGGATCAGTGCTTAAGCCATCTGTGTAACTAGTGTGTCGTGGTGGAGATAAATGCAAGCAGGAAACATGGTAGAAGAAGAAATATTAAGGTGCATGTTGTATTACGTGGCGTGGTATTGTCGGCGGTGGGGGTCCTGGGTGACGCGCGAGCCCCCGTACACTTGTTGCGAATCTCGCTGCCGCTAGACAGTCGCGCCTTAGACTGTGACGGGAGTGGTGTGACGCTCTTCTCCGCCGCCCTCTGGGATACGTACAAAGAACATTTTTTGATATAATCATCGGATTGTTTTGTGTGGTTGTCAGGTGGGTAAAGGAAACAACTGCATCGTACGAGGCGTATAGAGTGGCGTGGGTCCCACGTCTCTCCCATGTGCTGAATTAGATATTTTCCCCGGGTTCAAGGACGTGTAGTCATTAGCAACGTGGGGTGAAGTCCATGCCTGGTGATATAGTGCTTTGCTTTTTCAAGTTCTGCTAAAACCCTGAAGGTGAAGTGATGATAATTCGCTGTACTACGTCTACTTTTCCTTTAGGGGTATCCTCAGTTACATCAGTGATAGAACAAGTGGTTCTTGAAATACCAGTGCCTTCCAGCAGAGGCCAGATCTCATCGATAAATGTAATCTTATCACAGGACGATATATGTATACTAGGGTGAATTATTGTATGCCAGCACGTTCTCTGTCCTGCCGTGCCCTACAAAGGTCCAGTGCTGTATTCCATCTGGACAATGCATTGTGCTTAAAAGGAACATGCTGTCAGCTTTATTTACTTAGGCTTTGTCGTTGAGAAGATAATATTGTTGCTTGTATGTGCGTGGTGTTGTATGAGGTGCGTGTAAGCGAATGTTACTGTGCAGCTGGTGGGAAGCCGCCATTGGAGCCACAAGAGGCATGACGCACCACGCGGTCCAAATATAACAAGTACATCAGCTGCTTCCTATTACTACACCAGTCGTATTATAAATAAAGTTCTGGAAAGTGAAGTTGTTGACGTTGGCGTTGTGCCATGATAGTTGGGTAGGTGTTGTCAGGGGAAGCGAGCTGGCAGCCATGGCAGCAGCAGCCGGCCTGCCTCTGCTTCCACGCATCCGGCTGCTGCTGCTGCTGCTAGCCGAGATGTGATCTGCTCCTTAATAAGTGCTTAATCAGAGCCAGGTCACCGGCAAACAATATGTGTGGCCTACAGTAATGTGAGCGATCCCAGCGTCAAATATACCCAGCCATATGTTCAGATTGGAAGGAATATCGTGGCGAGCTATCAGCACCATTTTAACAAGGGATTCATATGTCCCTTGTTTGAGTGCCACATCTTCCAAGAGATGGCGAGCTTGGCTGCCATGCGACATCCTGCCGGTGCCATGTGGTATTCCAGTGGGTAGGAAGTTTAGGAGTTGGTTACACAATATCCGGTTTCGCCAGAGCGAGATGCAAGCCGCTGTAATCTCGTTAGCCATCAGGTACGTCAAACTTTCTTTGTTGCTCAGCTTTATCTCCATCGAAGGGAATTATTTCTGTATTTTTTTCATCTTGCCGAGATCGAAATTTTCGTTAAACTATTCAATTTAGTCATTGTTCACAAGAAATTTGAACCAGCTGAAATAGTAACTGTCGCAAGCATATACAGTTTGTTGTTAAACAAATATTATTTTCGACTGTTTTAACTAGCAGGATGGACGTGACCTTGGAGATCGGATTGGTTAGAACTGTATTATAAAAAATAGATATACTAAAGATGTCTTACAAATAAGAATGTGAATATTTTTGTATTTAATTCAGGCCATAACAATTTAGTTTGTGTGAAGACATATCGAGCCTAGTTTACTTTTTAGTTGCAGAAAAGGCATTCTGATGATAAGCTCGTATCTGATAAATATTGCTCAGTAAAGTGTCTGATAAATATTGCTTAGTGAAGCATATGGCAAGTTTTACATGGTGATAGCTCTTTAATGAGGCTACACAGAAATTTAACCGACAATATATTTAACGTCAAAATGTAGGTTAACTTGTCCTCAGATTCGCCATTAAGAAGACATGTTGGATGCAAGATTCATCATTGAGCCTGGCCAGTTCATCACTATAGTAAAAGTTGTTCGGACCAGCGAACAAAGGCATTATTTTGACGTTTTATGACCAGTGGTCGAATGTTCATATTTATAAACGGAAGTCAGGATTTTGTTCATCGTCTCTTCCTGTAAGATTTACTAAACGATAAGATAATTTGGTCCATAGTGATACCGTACTGAGTAATGTGGTGTCTTGTAAATTGATAAGCGATTAGATTGTGTAGTTGACTGATGAATAACTGATATAGAAAGCAAGACAAGGCTACGGTACAAACATGCACTTATGTATTTGGAAAACCGTGGTAAAGTTTTGACAGGTCACCATTGTGGTGGTAAGCTCAAGCCATGGACAAAGAGCTGGGTAGGTTCTTTGGTTTAAATGTCGAAGATATTTCTTCAGTCCTCAAAATTTAAGTGCTGTGTTACTATAACTGGTTTAGCGCTTATTCGTGAATACAAATGAAATAAATACGATGCTTATATTGGCATACGTTAATTCTCTAAGCGAGGGTAAAAGTTTAGTGTTTACTATATCTTATGGCATTTTTTTTTAAGTTTTTGTATATTATCGCCTCAGACAATAAAGTACTTATCATTCTTAATATTAGCAGCCATCATTATAATTTTCGTGTAAATTTGCAACGTGAAAGTTAATGCTCGCAGGTGTCACATTCCACAGTGCATAACTTCAAACACGGTAGATTCAGTGTTATTACATCGCTTTCGCACAAGTCACATTTTTAAACGTGAAATAAAAACTATACTAAAAATGTCACAAAGCACAAGTTTTTATTGCATTACACGTGTTTAATACAATTAATGAAATATGTGCCATTGTAAGTCGAGGGGAGGAGGGATAACACCAGTAGAGCATTAGTTCTTGTGACTATTTATAGCAGGGCCCAGGGCTGCTCAATAATCAATACACACGCGGCCGCTAGGAGACAAGGAGAGGAAGACCCAGAGTGAGAGGCGGGGGAAAGGGGAGGGGGCGTTGGAGGGTGGGAATGATGTGTTTGAGGGTGTGGGGGCAGATTGTTGGAGGGTGGGGGTTGAGTGTTGGAGACGTGGGCTGAAGCTCTACTTCCGCTTCTGTTGCTGCGCCTACACTGTTAAGTAAGCAAGCTTTATTCAGGTCAAATATATATACAAGTTTTTATAAACTGATGCCTTGAATTTATAGTGGTTGAATTGTAAGGTAACGAGGCTTAATAGTATGATGTATTATTCATTGGGATTTCCTCTGCTTTGTAGTTAATATAACAAATGAGTACGCCGTCTTTGTGTTCAATAAATAATAATGTTTCAGTAACTTTCTCCACAGTAAATCACGCGCTATCTTGCTTGTGGACTCTTAAGTTTATCAGTAATGCTATTCATGATATCACCTTGTGCGAAAACCTTATCGAATTCGCGATTGATTAATAATAAATAAAACTACCATTTGTGAGGCATCGGCAAAATGTCGTCCAGTTAGAAGATAAACATTGGTTTTATATATATTAACAAAACATTTGGTCTTGGTGTTTTCCTAAATACGAATACAATCAGATTACAATGACACTGTAAATTAACACCACTTTCTGTTTCCAATTGACTAAAACTACCATTGGAGTTCTAGTTTAGAACTATACATTTGTTTTGCGTGATTAATTAAGCGGATTCGAATTAATTTTGTAAGCAAAGAACATCGGTGAACTAATTTGTCGAAGCTAGAGACAAGTGAGTAGCAAATCAATGAAATAATTCCTTAATATAGTTAGCAGGCAGTGCAGTCGTTTCCCTCAACCGATTAAAGTTGTATCAGTATAATAATAATATACAATACCGACCAATAGATGAGACGCACAACAGAGACCTGGGTGTGATGTCAGAAAATCTCACGTTCAAGGAGTACAACAAGATTATCGCAACTGCAAGAAAAGTGATTAGGTTGGATAAGTAGAACCTTCAGAGCAAGAGATGCCAAGTCAGTGATGATGCTCTTTAGGTGACTCGTTCTCTCTAGAATGGCAGTTGAAATTGCTGAGCTGGAAAATGTACAGAGAACCTTCACAGCTCATATAAACTCAGCCAAGCGCCTAAATAACTGGGAGAGCTTAAAGTCCTTAGAACGTAGGCGAGAAAGATTCATTATAATCTACACATGGAAGATACTGGAGGGATTGGTCCCAAACCAGCACACCAAGAGGCTTGGCAGACGGTATAGGATACCTCCAATGAAAAACAAGGGAGCGATGAGTATACTGAGAGAAAATTCAATAAGTGTTAAGGGACCAAGAGTAGTCACGATCCTTCCATAACAACAAACCCCTTAGCTACCTTCAAGAGAGAACTGCAGATTACTCAAAAACTGCTTCTGATCAACCGGGTTGTGGTGCATACTCTGGACTACTGGCGGCGGGTACTAACAACTTGCTCGATCAGCCAGCAACCAGGATATCTTTGTCACGAAACGTTTTCCCTACACAGTAGGCTTCATCAGCAGGGGGAAACAAGAGACTAGCTCCCTTAAGGTTTACTATACTAATAGCAGGAGTGTAAGAAATAAGATAGATGAGCTAAGATTAATTGCAAGTGCAGGAAACATAGATATTATTGCTATAACAGAGACCTGGCTCAATCTGAAAGATAGAGAGTTGCCTTCTGAATGTCACATACAAGGCTATAAATTATTCCACACTGATAGGGTCAACAGGAAGGGTGGTGGAGTAGCGATGTATGTCAGAGACAATTTAAAGTGTTGTGTTAGACAAGATATAAAATTAGAAGCGTCAGCCACTGAATCTCTTTGGTTACAGCTTCTTGAGGGCCGTGTAAAACTTATTTTGGGTGTGATTTACAGGCCCCCAAATCTTGATAGGGAGTGCAGTAAACTTCTATGGGATGAAATTCGTAAGGCATCTACACATGAAAATGTTGTGCTAATGGGAGATTTCAACTTTAGACAAATTGACTGGAGCAATTTGACAGGAAATTTAGAGTCAAGTGACTTTCTTGATACGATTCAGGATTGTTTTTTGAAACAGTTGGTGACAGAACCAACTAGAGGAAATAACCTGCTAGACTTGGTTCTTGCCAGCAGGGAAACGCTAATTAATAATCTTGAGGTTAATGATGAGCTTGGGGAAAGTGATCACAAATCACTCAGTTTTAATATATCATGGAATTACCCTAATAATGACAATCAAGTCTCTGTCCCTGACTTCCGCCTGGCTGATTTCATAGGACTGAAAAATTACCTGGGTAGGCTGAACTGGAATGACCTGACAGTGGGTCAGGTAGGTGGTGATTGCCAATATGACGTTTTCAGAGAATAGTTCTAGCTGCTCAGACAACTTATGTTCCTAATAGGGAAATCAGATCAAACAAAAATGATCCTAAATGGATGAACAATAGATTAAAACATCTCATTGGTCAAAAGAAGGCAATATAGGCGAATCAAAAGAGGAGAGGGGCAATTAGGTAATCAATATATTCAGTTAAAGAGAGAAATAAAAAGGGAATAAGAAAAGCAAAAAGAGACTATGAGGTTAAAGTTGCGAGAGAATCGAAGACTAACCCAAAAGGATTTTTCAGGTATACAGAAGTAAGATTAGGGACAAGATAGGCCCACTCAAAAGTCACTCAGGTCAGCTCACCGACAGTGATAAGGAAATGTGTAGAATGTTTAACACTTACTTCCTCTCAGTTTTTACACAGGAAGATACTAGCGATATTCCAGAAATAATTAATTATGTAGAACAGGATGATAGTAAACTATGCACGATTAGGGTCACAAGTGACATGGTCCTTAGACAAATAGATAAATTGAAACCTAACAAATCCCCAGGCCCTGATGAACTGTATGCAAGGGTTCTAAAGGAATGTAAAGAGGAGCTTAGCAACCCGTTGGCTAATCTTTTCAACATATCACTGCAAACTGGCATGGTGCCAAATAAGTGGAAAATGGCAAATGTAATACCTATTTTCAAAGCAGGTGACAGGTCCTTAGCTTCAAACTATAGACCAATAAGCCTAACCTCCATAGTGGGAAAATTTATGGAATCAATAATTGCCGAGGCAATTCGCAGCCATCTTGAAAAGCATAAATTAATCAACGAATCTCAGCACGGTTTTACAAAAGGGCGTTCCTCCCTTACAAATTTAATAACTTTTTTCACTAAGGTGTTTGAGGAGGTAGATCATGGTAATGAATATGATATTGTGTATATGGACTTCAGTAAGGCTTTTGATAGAGTCCCACATCAGAGACTATTGAGGAAAATTAAGGCACACGGAATAGGAGGAGAAATTTTTTCCTGGATAGAGGCATGGTTGACAAATAGGCAGCAGAGAGTTTGCATAAATGGGGAGAAATCAGAGTGGGGAAGTGTCACAAGCGGTGTTCCACAGGGGTCAGTATTGGGCCCCTTGTTGTTCACAATCTACATAAACGACATAGAGGAGGGAATAAATAGCGACATAAGCAAGTTTGCCGATGACACCAAAATAGGCCGTCCAATTCATTCAAATGAGGACATTAGAGCACTCCAGGAAGATTTGAATAGACTGATGCAGTGGTCGGAGAAGTGGCAGATGCAGTTTAATATAGATAAATGCAAAGTTCTAAATATTGGACAGGACAATAACCATGCCACATATAAACTAAATAATGTAGATCTTAATACTACTGATTGCGAAAAGGATTTAGGAGTTCTGGTTAGCAGTAATCTAAAACCAAGACAGCAGTGCATAAGTGTTCGCAATAAAGCGAACAGAATCCTTGGCTTCATATCAAGAAGCATAAATAATAGGAGTCCTCAGGTTGTTCTTCAACTCTATATATCCTTGGTTAGGCCTCATCTAGATTATGCTGCACAGTTTTGGTCACCGTATTACAGAATGGATATAAATGCTCTGGAAAACGTACAAAGGAGGATGACTAAGTTGATTCCATGTATCAGAAATCTTTCCTATGAGGATAGACTGAGGGCCCTGAATCTGCACTCTCTAGAAAGGCGTAGAATTAGGGGGGATATGATTGAGGTGTATAAATGGAAAACAGGAATAAATAAAGGTGATGTAAATAGCGTGCTAAAAATATCTAGTATTGACAGGACTCGCAGCAATGGCTTTAAGTTGGATAAATTCAGATTCAGGAAGGATATAGGAAAGCATTGGTTTGGTAATAGAGTTGTCGATGAGTGGAACAAACTCCCGAGTACAGTTATAGAGGCTAAAACGTTGTGTAGTTTTAAAAATAGGCTAGATAAATATATGAGTGGGTGCGGGTGGGTGTGAGTTGGACCTGACTAGTTTGTGCTACTAGGTCAGATGCCGTGCTCCTTCCTTAAGTGAATGTAACCTGACCTGGATGGGTCGGGGCATTGGCTTAAGCCGGTGGGAGATTTGGACCTGCCTCGCATGGGCCAGTAGGCCTGCTGCAGTGTTCCTTCATTCTTATGTTCTTATGTTCTTATTGGTAAAGTAAAGATGTGATCAGTTCATCAATCTTGAAGTAGTAGTTTGAGGTAGTCAGTCCTTCAGCCCTGTAATTAAAGAATAATAAGAAAATAAGGAAGGAGCACTGCAGCAGGCCTACTGGCCCATGCTAGGCAGGTCCAATCTATTTACCGGCCTAAGCTACTGGCCAAAGCCAGTCAGTGAGAACATTTTAACGGGATGAGTGATTTTCTTTCTGACAGACCAATCGACTGTGACACCGTTTTAAGAGTTTTAGGCATTAAACCAGGCAGTAAATTATGGGAACAAAAGTGAATAGCCAATACTGTTAAATCAAGAATATTTCCTTCATATCATTTGTGTTCATGTCTGTCTCGACTCTCACTTGCGGAGTTCTCGTGATACGAATTTAATGACTTTTTTTTTTACTATAGTATTTGAAACGCTGGACGTTGATAAGAATACGATGTTGTTTAGCAGATTTTGGGTAAAGATCTTTGATAGAGTTCCACGCAAGACGAGATAAAAATATAAAATGGCGGCATTGGTATTGGACGAGTGTAGATAGTCCCTGATCATGGTATGGCTTACTGAGCGGACAAGAGCTTTGCATAAATGGGGAGGTATTGGGAATCAGAATCAATCACAAGTTGCGTTTCACATAGGTTCACAATCTACCTAAATGGTTTTGGTGATGGAATAGCAACATAATTCACTGACATCGCACATTTATTCGGTCAAATAAATTGTAAGTTAACCAGGGAACTTGATAATTTAAATAGGTTAATTTTGTAGTCGGAAAAGTAGCACATGCGCTGGAAAACAGAAGAATGACAAACTTGTATCAAGATAATTTTCATAGAAAATCGTAGAATAAACGAGAAATAATATGTGTTTAAATATAGAACAAATAGAGGGAATAAATTTAATAATTATATGGGATGCGGAAGACTTGAGTGCTGGTTAGGAGAAATCTGAAGCAAATGTACCAGTTTATATTGTAAGTGCCAAAAAAAAAAAAAAATAAATGTATTGGTTTCATATCAAGAACTGCAACTCTTGCGGGTTTAGCGCGTCCGCAAGGCTAAAATATAAAATAATTCCTATCCAGAAGCAAGAAACAACCCCATAGTTATTATTCCACGTGTCGTTGATCATGCTAGGCAGTTCTTAATCTCCATATTACAGAACGAACATAAATGCACTGGAGAAAAAAAATTCTTACGAAGATGTATTAAGATTATTATTATATTGAATGGGAAGCATCAAACCCGTGAAGGTCAAATACTACGCCTGAATAAGAAATAATATAATAGATTTATACAAGAAAGGATTAAATATAGGAGATGTAAATAAGGAATTAAAAATATCTTAAGAGAGAATTAGAAATAATGGACTGAAGCTAAATAAATTCAGATTTACAAATTATGTAGAAAAACTGGTTTGTAACAAACGGCCAAGTGGTAACATTGAATCAAAATGTATCGGAAAAATATTTTTATTAATATATTGAATAGATTTAGCTGCGGGTTGGACTCGCCTTGTATGGGCCAGTAATAAAGAAAACACAGGTGCAGAACCAGTTTTTATTGTGACAGTGTTTCTGTGTGTAAAGCTTTATCGAGTCTACTGTCGGGCTCCTCTTTTTTGTGTTGTATATTGGAATAAACTGCCAGTTCGCGTCACAAGGAAATAATCTGGATACGGAGCTTCAGGATTTGGTTAAGGTAGTATTATGGTGGGAAAAGTTGCAGATGCAGCTCGGTATAGAAAACTATAAAGTGCTAATCCTATGGAAAGAAAGTAAACACTGCACATTTAAAATGAATAGTGTAGCACTAATTATGTCGAATGGTGAAATCTTGTCTGGCCAGCAGTGCACAAGTGTTCCCAATATGGCATATAGACCGCTTGCATTCTTTATCAAGAAGTATAACTAACAAGTTCCAAGGTTTATGCTACGATTCTGTACACTCCCTCGGAAAGAAATTAAATGTCTATATACAATAGAGTTCAGACCTTGCAATAATTATAACTTATTTACAGGTGACTTCATTGTCAGATGTTACAGTATTGTGCACGTCAGGAAAGTCGATGAAGCGTATTTGGCAACTTAAAATATGTACTCCTTGCATATTTTAACCGGTGTCGACTCGAAGTAACCGATACAGTTTTTGCTGGTGTAAGAACCGGTCGTTGTATTTCTGAAGTAGATAATAAAGTATTGTTATTATCATTATATAATGTTTTTTGCAGTTTTATCCATTTTACTCGTTCGCGAGTGAACGATTTGTAGTTCTGTACTCACTGTAAACCTGCAGGTTTTGTACGTCTAGTTTATTGTATGAAAATTGTATTTGGCTTTAAGTGAGTATTGATTTCGTACTTGGTGGAATGCAGTAGTTGAGAGTGAAACCTGAGCGATTTCTCTAGCTGCGTTTAGTGTTCAAATTGTAGTGTTTGCAAGTATGCGGGTGTAAGGCATTACGAGCGTATATGTCAGAGAGAGTGCGACAGCGTATCATGTGCGTGATGATGGAGTCTCACTCTCCACCCTCACTCTACTTTGTGATCACTGAGGCGTATACCATGGTTAATGGTTAACAGCCTCCGCTGAAGCAGCTTAGCCTTGGACCTGCACTGTTCTTGTAACATTCCATCTCGGTGACGCTGTTTACTCACTTTTATCACCTCGGTGATCAGATTTCATTAATGCTTAAATTAATGCAAATTACTCGTCTTGGCTGGCTTTGGACGCCGAGCATTGTCTGTTATCGGGTTCGTTCCCCAGGCTCTTCTTTTGTTTGTTGCGCAGTGCTTTTGTTTCTCGTTGTTGTGCTTACTGCTCTTATTTCTCGTCTTATTTATCATGCCTACATCCTCTCTCGCATATTCAGTAGTCTTTGACGACCTCGGCTAGCGTGTTAGTTGGTGGTGGTAGTGAGTGGCAGCCAGTGTTCAGGATAGCGGGGTGGGCCACGTAGCGGTAGTGACATATGTGAGGTGGGGGATCGCCGCCGGCTGTTCCCAAGGGGTACTGGGGGAGGGTGGCCCCACTCTCATTATGGCCGCCACTCCGCTTAACCGCATACATTACTTCTCAAGGTGCTTGTACTTGTTTCTTTTGCCAAGTTGAAAGACTGCTGCTCATGTTCGGCTGTTTTTTTTGAAGATTGCGAGAAGATACTTGTATGTTATGGTATGCTAATAGTTTACAACTACTGTGGAAGCAACGGAGAGGTAGGAAGCATCAATAAAAGGGCAAGTAACGTGAAAGCTTTCATGTTACTGTCCTGTGGGTGAGAACCACACCTTTACCTGCTGTTGTGCGTGCCTCTCATCCCTTAGAGCCGCAGGCAACGCATTTATTACATCACAGGTAATCCCCCTCCCCCACTCAACAACTGCGACCTCCATTCGTTGCCAAGGCTTGCTTTGGTCAAAGACCAAGTGCAGCACTGGGACATTTCGCCTACTTGGAGCGAAACGTTTTCATAATAAATGTCCTGGTGCAACACTTTTTCTTATTTGCAAAGGCATGCTTTGTAAATGGTCTCCACAATAATTTTAATGTACATTTCCAGGAAAATTAGAGAACCTTGTTTACATTGCAGCTGCTCCAAGAATGTGCTTATCAACGTTATTAGTATCATAATATGCTATGAATCTACTAGGCTTCTAGTTGCATTCCTGTGACATTCTAAGTCACTACAAATATATCTTACCATGAGGTTACCTGGAGTCGCTTCCGGAGGCCACCATCCCCCGCAGCCCGGTCTCAAACCAGGCCTGGTTGCAGGCCTGATCGATCAGGCTGTTGGTGCCTGCCGCTGCAGCTCAATATATGCACCACAGCTCAACTGTGGTTATATTAGATTCTTTTAAAAATATTCCTCAGTTTGTTAATGATCTGTAAAAATAAGCTGATTGGAGATTAATAGGACATGATTGGGATGACTAATGCCTGTATTAGAATCGTAGTCTATATTGTTCTTCAATGATGTTCATGCACATGCGGTTGTGACAGCTCTGGAGAGTGGGGAGCCCATGATAGTTTGTTTTATGGAAACGCTTCCTCCCCCAGCAGTGGGAGTGACGATGAGTGGAGGGTGTGGTGAAAGTGGTGGCAAGCAGTAGTTAGGGCCACGTCTGCGGTCTAGGTTAAGATAGCTTCAGGCACCCAGACTAACCGCAACTCCCAGCCATTTTGCCAGAATAGCTCCACTTAACCGTTGAACACTTTTCGCTCAGTAACCGCAGTTACATTCCCTTTGGCTATCACGTGTGTCTGATATCACGGTTTGTTTTAAACTAGATGGATTCGTGGTTCCTATTCACGACAGAAGCGTAATGGTTGCTTTGTGTGTTTCCAGTATCGATAGGTGTGTGTTGTGTGTGTGTGTGTGTGTGTGTGTGTGTGTGTGTGTGAGTGTGAGTCTCCCTCCCTCTCCCCTCCTTATCTATCCCCCCCTCTCCCTTTTCCCTCTCCCTACCTCTTCGTCTGGTGTGGACGAGGTGTTGTGTGTGTCAGGTCGTGACTGTGCTGGTGTACGCTGGTCACGGCCACTTGTCTGAAAGTGGAAAAAGTGCGGCGCGTCTGTTTGCCAGTCGTGATTCCCTCCTGTGCTTTGTGGAGCGTCGCAGGTGGGTCCTGGAAGTGCTTTGTTTCCTCATGTGCCATTCACATGGGCGTCGACTTTTATATAGAGCATAGAAGTACATGGGGAAAGGCAGACAAAATAAGACTACATTCATATACAGGCTAAGGATTAACTACAGTTTAGCAACTTATACTTAAAGAAACCTGTGACGACGTTTCTGACTATCGTCAAATCAAATTTACCTAAGTTACCTCTTCTAAGTGCGGGTTATCAGCCACGGTATTTTTACTTTATTCATTACTTGACGGAAGACCACTATTTATAAAGTATCTTTGTGCCTTATCATATGAACTCTTCAAGTACTAATCAGAGCACAACACCTGAGGCTCCACACACTCTGCCAGACACATTGCTGGAACAAGAGAAAACTGGACAGGTACTTCCACCAAGTGCCAGATCAACCAGGTTGTGATGGATTTGTGGGCCGCCAGCAGCAACATCTTAGTTGACTAGACAAACACCAGTGAGGAGCAGGGGTGCGGTGGGGACAATACGGGAGCACTGTATTAACATCCGGGGTCCCAGACTATTCAACATCTTACCAGAAGATATCCGAAACACGGCTGGAACCAGTGTAGAAGCCTTCAAGAGGAAACTGGACAAATATCTTCACCAGGTGCCAGATCAACCAGGCTGTGATGGATATGTGGGGCAGCGGGCCTCCAGCAGCAACAGCCTGGTTGACCAGGCAAGCACCAGACGAGCCTGGCCCATGGCCGGGCTCAGAGAGTAGATACTCGTCCAAAGGTATATCTTCAGAACCTAAACTCTTTCTCTTAAAATTTAGGCGCCTAAATACTTGATACGTTTCAAGGAATTTTAGTTACTCCTCCATTGGACCTTACCAGATTACCTCCCATTCCCCAGGCGCTGTAAGACCCTTACGGTTCCATGTGGATAGTGTGATAACAGTTTTTTCCGGCCACACTGACGGTTTGAAAAGAGCAAGCATGGGCGTCAGGTTAGAGGGTTCTTTACTTGGTGAGCCTAATATTAGTTCGACTATGATTGCTCAGCTAACAGCTGTCACATACCTGAAACACGTTTCCAGGGCTTGACCCTCGCTCCCTTCCTGGGAGGTGCTTTGACATGCCGGTGAAGAGCTCTTGAGCTAAGGAAAATTAGCTACCCTTCCATTTCTTTGATCGAATCTTATTCTCACATTCCCCAGGTGCTTTATGACCCTTGCGGGTTTACCACTCCTTCACGAATTTAATAATAATAATAATAATAATAATAATAATAATAATAATAATAATAATAGAGAAAAAAAAGAAAAAGAAAGTGAGAGGCGGGAGGGAGGGGGGATACGATGGGAGCACTCAGGCAGCAAGTGCAGCAAGCCATTACTGTCGTATTGTTGACGTCGTGACCTATTTAGCCTTTCAGGGAGTCATGGTTATTGTATAGAGGATGACGTGGTTGGTTTAGTAACAAGTGGTCATTGGCGTGTGTAGCAGTCCCTGCCTTCCCCGGCATCGCTTCTCCATTTTGTTGTTGCCTCTCTTTACTAAAGTTTATCTTATCATTTTATTCTCACTGTATCTTTCTAAGAACATAAGCAACGAAGAACACAATAGTAATCATCCTACCAGCTAATTTGTCGCGCATTATTCCCACGTCTAGGATTAGGTCATCCTTACGTATTCGCCTCCTCCCTAAGGATCTCAGGGAAGTTTTAGGAGTCTTTCAACATTAAAAAAAATAATGGGAATTTGAACTAAAGCTGGTGAAAGTATTTATATTTGCTTGTTTTATTCATAATAGTTTTTGTTTTTGCTAATTTTGTCGTGTCAGTATCATATATACACTTGTGAAGTGTATCTTTCCTTTTATACAGCTGGTCCCTTTGCGTGTGACGTCACGGTACCCGCTGACGTCAGAGGCTCAGCGCATGTGCACAGCCTCTCATAGGCACTCTCCCTCACTAACGTTAGACCTACAGGCGAGACAGACGGTGTGCTGGACTCTCCTTCACTTACTGTAAATATACCGTAACCATCCAACAAGGAGTATCTTTGACCTCCTATATATCTCTCCCAAGACCCACACGACAATTTTATTTAACTGTTTTTGTGTGCGATTATTTATATAATAATATATATATATATATATATATATATATATATATATATATATATATATATATATATATATATATATATATATATATATATATATATATATTATTGCCAAGAACGTTGAATGACCACCCAGGTTATAGTGCTCTTCAGTTATCAAAGCTGTCACGTCAGGTTAGTAAGAACATCAGCAATGTTATCAGTGAAGCAGTATGCGTCATACTCAGCTGGTAGTACAGTTGAACTTGAAGCTACAACGTAATATTATTATCTTTGTTTTCCTCGCTGTTAATGGTTCTGGGGATTATCTTCCCCACGGCCAGGTCTCAGACTACACCTCTTGGGTTGTAAAGCAATCCCTTGCTCATAGCTCAAGTATATATATATATATATATATATATATATATATATATATATATATATATATATATTCAGTCTTCGTCATTATGTATTAATACATATTTCTGTTCATGGATTGAACCTCATGGCTTGGCTTGTTTATTTAAAAACAAAAGCCCTGTTTCCCTGATAAAATCTTAAATATTTTGTTCACGGGTATGACAATGCGAGAATGTGAAATCAATCTTCACTCAGGTTATTTATATAGGATTTTGTTTCAGCGTATCCGTAGTTATAACTAATTGACGTAGTTAAATAACGTAGCTGTCATAATAGATGTTATAGAAGTTTTAAATTTACTCAGGATGAAGCGTAAATTATTTTTTTCCCATGTTTTAGCTAATTCACGTGTGCGCGAATCTGCTACAATAAGCTAGGAAGACGTACAGACACATAAATGTTTATTTTATGTTGTTACACTAATAATTAATTGAAAGTGCTTAATATTTCAAAAAAAAAGACATGTTACACAAAAGCGAACAACTAGAGTGCAGGACTTGGGAGTGATAATCTCGGAGGATCTCACCTTCAAGAATCACAACAATGTCATTATCACAGCTGGTAGGAAAATGATAGGATGGATAATGAGAACTTTCAAAACAAGGGATGCCATGCCAGTGATGATCCTCTTTAAGTCACTTGTTCTCTCTAGGTTGGAGTACTGTTGTACACTAACAACAACACAGTCTCATTGAAAAGCAGGGGTGCAATGAGCACACTAAGAGAAAACATAAGTGTCTGGGGCATCATATATACGGGATATTACCAATGGACCCTGGGCTGTCTTCAAGAAGGAACTGGACAGATACCTAAAGTCGGTACCCGATCATCTTGGCTGTGGTTCGTATGTTGGATTGCGTGCGGCCAGCAGTAACAGCCTGGTTGATCAGGCCCTGATCCACCAAGAGGCCTGGCCGTGGGGGTATCGACCCCCGGAACCTCCAGGTAGACGATATTCCACTCTGCCTGGAGCTTTTATCAAGTTGTACAAGTATAAACTGAAAAGCTCTACAGAGTGAAACGTTCTAATAAAAGCTTATGAAGTATATTCTGCAGCGTATCGATTCTTCACTATTATGAAAGAAACCTTAAACTATTTTGTGAGACATGATGACTTTGCAGAGCAAGTTGGCAGTTTTAAAGGATTGAAGTGACACCTGCACCCGTTCCCTTTGTTTGTAAACAAAGCACATTCACTGTTGTAGAATGACACTAAGTAGAGCTTTATTAAATTATGATAATCATTACTAGAGATTTTTTTTTACCCTACAAATAAAAACTATTTTCCTAGGCCTTAGAGACAGTGCCTACTAGGCCTATTGGATAATACGGCCCCGTCTGCACAAGAAGAAAAAAATAACGGAATTAAGAGGAGACGATAACTACGCCAGAATGAGTGAAGAAATATGAGACGATAAATGGAAATTTTTTACGAGTTGAATATATAAAGATGGTCTACCCAGACGTGGGTAGAGTGCAACAAACTCCCGAGTAGCGCCATTGAAACTAAAACGTTGTGTAGCTTTAAAAAAGGTTGGATAAATACATGAGTGGGTGTGAGTTGGAGCTGACTAGCTTGTGCTAATGGGTCTAATGCACTGATACTTCCTTCTTAAGTGGACGTACTTGGAGCTGACTAGCTTGGGCCAGTGGCTTAGGCCGGTAGGTGATTTGGACCTGCCTCGCATGGGCCTGTAGGCCTGCTGCAGTACTCCTTTATTTTCTTATACAGGCACTGATCTGCGCCTACTGCATGGACTATATTGCTTTAAGTGTCCCGTAGCCCAGTCTGTAGTTCGATCCCCGGTACGGGTGAAACAGAACGTGTTTCCTTAAGACACCTTCTATCCCTGTTCACCTAGTAGTAAGTAGGTACCTGGGTTTTAGTCGACTGGTGTGGGTCGCATCCTGTGAACCAAGTTAACCCAAGTTGCCCGATATGCTTTGTATAACTAGGGTCTCTCAATATAGTATGTTATTGATGTCAGCTTGGACTGTATAAGTTGTATCATGTACTTGTAGAAATAAAGATATTATTATTATTATTATTATTATTATTCATGCACTACCTTGCCATTTGGTGATGCATTTTTGCTGCATTTTGTACTGATAAATGGAAAGTTAAAGATACTCTTGCGAGACCGCCTAATAAGAAGAATGAGCAAAGTAAATTCTGGGGTGAAAGTTTCACCCTTGACGTCGTTGTAAGTTGAAGATCATGTTTCCTCAGGCGGTAAGTTATTCGCGCCTTGTAAAAAATAAAAAAACTTAGTGTTTGCACAATAAGTTGAGACCTGTGAATCTGCTGGCAGGTACAACTTAAATTGAATTCGTTTTCGAAAGTTTGCAAATCCATCAGAGCAGTCACAGTCGGTAGTGCTGGAAGCCGTGACTTGAAATTGACTTTGTTTTCAAGAGATATCACATGTGATGGCTGAAACCTTGGTTTGTACACGAGATATCACATGTGATGGCTGAAACCTTAGTTTGTACACGAGATATCACATGTGATGGCTGAAACCTTAGTTTGTACACGAGATATCACATGTGATGGCTGAAACCTTAGTTTGTACACGAGATATCACATGTGATGGCTGAAACCTTAGTTTGTACACGAGATATCACATGTGATGGCTGAAACCTTAGTTTGTACACGAGATATCACATGTGATGGCTGAAACCTTAGTTTGTACACGAGATATCACATGTGATGGCTGAAGCCTTGGTTTGTACACGAGATATACATGTGATGGCTGAAACCTGTTTGTAAGAGATATCATGATGCTAGTTTGTACGAGATATCTTGATGGCTGAACGTTACGAGATATCACATGTGATGGCTGAAACCTTAGTTTGTACACGAGATATCACATGTGATGGCTGAACAAGTTGTACACGAGTTGCCTGAGGCGCAACTCTGGAAGTAACCGTCCATCATGTATTAGTATTGTTGTCCAAGGTTAGAGGAGTTCCACAAAGGATACAAGTTACCCGGGATCTACCTATTGTTGATTCCGGGGGTCATCGCCCCCTACCCCCTCCCTCAGCCTGGTTCCAGACGAGGCTTCCTGTTGATAGTTTGATCATTCAGGTGCTAGCAGCAAGCTAGCACCTGAATGATCAGCCCAGCTGATCAGGAACTGATTGTAGAAGCTAATCAGGATCCCTCAGGGTTATATTCTACAAAAATATCAGCTTGTGTACATGAGGAACATTGTAAATGTAACTATGGGACTAGAGGGAAAATTACTTTCTATATTAATTTTATTTACTTTTTAAAGTTCCTCAAATTAGTTCATAGTCAGTCGGGCAGTGGTGCAGCTAGCACCAACAGCCTAGTTGATATGGCCAGCAACCAGGAATTCTGGTCTGGGACCAGGCCACGAGGGCGATGACCTTCCGAAGCGGCATAAGGTCAACAGCAACTAAGGTACTTTTGTTAGTGATTGACAAATTTATGGATGTGATTATTAGAGTGCAGCAAAGAAGCATTGTACACCAAGGAAGCATCGTGAGTCCACCATGTACTTCACAGCTCGGCTTACCTAGAAATAACTTTGAATGCACTAGGAGACGACCTAGTGCAAACAAACTAACATAAATGTGACCAGTTTCTGTGACCTGTGCCCTGCCTGAGGTCATACTTCGATGTTGACTGCCTGATCAAGCAGTCAGTTGCTGTCCGGGGCTTGCATATGTCAGTCCATGAATTTCAATGTAAATACATTGCTACAAAACCCTTGGTATTGAAAAGACAGTTATGGACCAATTAAATGGTCAAGAAGCTATGTCCAAGAGCTAGAGCTTCTTACAAATTCATTGTGAATACATTAAGTTCTGTACACAGCGACTTGAATAGTCCAGGACGAATGGAAAGGTTATCTGTAAGTTATGGGCTAGTGGCTCTGGGGCTTATCTTTCCCTCGGCCCTGTCTCATTGTCTAAAATTTCCTCTTCAAATTGAGGGTAAGCTGAGAAATGTTCCTGCCACTGTTCTGTGACTTTCATTTTTAACTGTGTAGTATAATACACTGCGGATATAAATCAAGTTTCTCAATGAACCACAGAAAATAATATGATGTTCAATAAAAACGAATTTCAGTTACTCCGTTATGGAAATCTTAATTAAAAACTAATGTGAAGGACTTGTGAGTGGTAATGTCAGAGAATCTCACCTTCAAGGATCACAGCAGTGCCATTATCACATGAAACTGATTTTATGGATAATGAGAACTTTTAAAACAAGGGATGCCACGTCAATGATGATCCTCTTCAAGACATTTGTTCTCTCTCTGTTGGAATATTGATGTACACTAACAGCCCTTTTCAAGGCAGGTAAAATTGCACCTCTAGAAAATGTACTGAGAACCGATACTGCAGTCAAACACCTTAATTACAGGGAAAGTTTGAAGTTCCTTGACCTGTACTCCTTGGAATGCAGACGAGAAAGATATACAATTTACACCTGGAAAGTTCTAGAGGGGCTGGTCCCAAATCTGCACACAGCAATCACTCCCTACGAAAGGAAAAGATTCGGCAGACGGTGCAACATACTCCCAATAAAAAGCAGGGGTGCCATGAGTATACACTAAGAGAAAACACAACAAGTGTCCTGGGCCCAAGACTGTTCAACAGTCTACCATCATACATAAGGGAAATTACCAATAGACTTCTTGCTGTCTTCTAGAGGAAACCGGACAGAAACCCAAAGCCAGTGCCCGATCATCCGGGCTGTGGTTCATACGTTGGATTGCGTCCGGCCAGGAGTAACAGCCTGGTTGATCAAGCCCTCATCCACTGGTAGGTCTGGTCGAGGACTGGGCCACTGGGATGTTGACCCCGGAACACCCTCCAGGTAGGTAAGGAAAACACGTGAAGCAAATAGTGTGACGTGTATTCCACTCCATACTTAGATATTAAAACTAAGTATGGTAGAAGCAAAGTGACTAGAAATAATTTGTATCTGTCAGTGGATTGAAGGTTGAGAGGGGACCAAGGAACTGCTGCCCCTGCACGCAGCAGCGCTGTGACTCATACGGCTTTAGCGCTTGTTTTTGGTACATTAATAATAATAATGCTACTCATTCAAACTCACCATTTGTTGACCTTATTATGAAGGAAGAGACGACTTTATAACAGCCCGAGAATTATATTGATATAAGCAAAAACCAGAAAGGTTGATTGTGCACAGCCATTTTTTGTATACACAACATAAACTCGTTTGTGAAAGGTGAAGCCTCTGAATAATAGTCAAGAGTTTTATTTGTTCGAGGCGAGTGTCATCAAATAGCATTTAGAACCAGTCTCATCTCTCATCTAATTCGAGTTTATTATTATAGGACATTTTTTATATTATACTGTGTTTCTTTATTACTTCTTAATTAAAGATGTATTTTGAGTGGTGATGGTGGTTGTGGCGTAACTCTTGGTATTCACTCTTTATCTTTGCAAGTATTACCCGTTTCTGGTTTCTTGGACTGAAAGAAAATTCAGTAAATATATAGGGACCTCGACTCGACACCCTTCATGCATAAGGAGAATTATCAGCAAACTCCAAGCTGTTTTTAAATAACTCAGTAAATTCGTCAGATCAGTTCCTGATCAGTCGGGCTGTAGTGTACACTGGACTGTTGGCGGCGGGTACCATCACCTTGATGGATCACGTTAGCAACCAAGTGGTTTGGTCTGGGACCGCGGTCACCTCTGGAAACGACTACAGGTAACCAGATAACCTAACCTTATCATAACTAGTCTTGAAACTGTGTGTTGAATTTGCCTCCAACATTATCTCTTGATAGGAGGAGGTGGGCGCAAATGTTGATGGTGTAGGTGACCAAGGTAACGTAGGTGGCTACAAGAAGTGGAGTTGTCCCACTCACCATGGAGTCCAGCACCGGTAGCCAGCGGTCGTTGTTGCTGCTGCCACGATCAACCATATGGCCACTAGCTGCTCCCGACCTTCACACGTATTTTTAGAAAGCACAGTTCTACCGCGCCCCAGTCACTGAACGAGTCATCTTATGACAAAGACCCTTGTCAGGTGATTTTTTTTCCTAGTGAATAAAGCAGCAACAATCACTGTCTTCCACCGCCATGACTGGCTGACCACACTTGGCTTGCATGTAGCCCTTCTACAGATGGTTACCCTCATCTGTAAAGCATCTCGAAATGACTGTGCCGGAAGGGATCGCTTGATCTCTACGTTAAGAACTATATCACAATTCAGTTGTGTAAATGGCTTATGTCGCCTTGATTGGGTTTAATCTTTGACTGCTTTTATTTGAATATAAACAAACTTGATTTGAAAAAGTTGCTGTCATGAACTGCCTTACGAAGTTGATACCAGGCTAGACGCCATTGTGGTATTGAAGGATACTTAATGTTGTTGAATAAGTATTATATGGTGTTGAAGAGGTGAATCATGGCGTTAAAGGGATGCATATGGTGTGAAGAGGTGCATATGGCATTGAAAAGGTGCGTTATGGCGAGGAAGAGGTGTATTATGTCGTGGAAGTGATACAGTATGGCGTTGAAGAGATATTTCACGGTGCTTTAAGTAGTACATTATGGCGTTGAGATATTTCACGGTGCTTTAAGTAGTACAGTATTGCGTTGAAGAGATATTGTTTAAGTTCCGTCACTCACCGCTGACCTTCACAGGTTAGTGACATGGCTCACTAATTCATCACTGTACCCAGCAGTCGGGAACATTAGGTAACATAACACCTAGAAACTGCTAATAACTTCCCCTCCCCCAGCTCCCTCTTTCCCTACTCCCTCTTTCCCTACTCCCTTTTCTCCATCTCCAACACTCCCTCTTCTCGGCTCCCTCTTCCTAAACACAAATATCGCACGTGATCTTAAACATTGTAACTGTCTACCTACCTGGAGTCTGCCTGGAGGGTATTCCGGGGATCAACGCCCCCGCGGCCCGGTCCATGACCAGGCCTCCTGGTGGATCAGGACCTGATCACCGAAGCTGTTACTGCTGGCCGCACGTAGTCCAACGTACGAACCACAGCCCGGCTGATCTGGCACTGACTTTAGGTATCTGTCCAGCTCCCTCTTGAAGACAACCAGGGGTCTATTGGTAATTTCCCTTATGGCTGGTGGGAGGCTGTTGAACAGTCTTGGGCCCCGGACACTTAATGTGGTTTTTTTTAGTGTACCAGTGGCACCCCTACTTTTCACTGGGGGTATGTTACATCGCCTGCCAAGTCTTTTGCTTTCGTAGAGAGTGATTCCTGTGTGCAGGTTAGGGACCAGTCCCTCCAGATTCTTCCAGGTGTAGATTTTGATATATATCTCTCGCCTGCGCTCCAGTGAGTACAAGTCAAGTTCTTCCAGGCGTTCCCAGTAGTTAAGGTGTTTGATGGAACTTATACGTGCAGTAAAGGTTCTCTGTATATTCTCTAGATCTGCAATTTCACCTGCCTTGAATGGGGATGTTAATGAACAGTAGTATTCCAGCCTAGAGAGAATAAGTGATTTAAAAAGGATCATCATTGGCTTAGCATCTCTTGTCTTGAATGTTCTCATTATCCATCCTATCAGTTTCCTTGCAGATGTGATAGTGGCATTGTTGTGGTCCTTGAAGGTGAGGTCTTCGGACATTACCACTCCCAGGTCCTTCACATTGCTTTTCCGCTCTATTGTGTGATTTGTTTGTAGTATACTCAGTCCTATTACTGTATGTAGTCTTAGTTAACATTGTAACACTCGCGTGGTCTCAGTTTAACATTTTAACACTAAAAGACCATTGTATATACCAGTAACCAGTTTTAATACCCTTGCAGGTCTAAGACCAGACTTCCCCAGTGGAGATACACTTATGCACAGCTCAAGACATTAAAGAAACGTTTCACCACAAATGGTTTCTTCAGTTTTGATGTCTTGAACCGTGCATGTTTGTCTTATCTAGATAATGTCAGTATCACCCCTTCACTAGTGGAACGTCCTAGTGTCTACCTGGAGAGTGTTACGAAGGTCAGTGTCCTCGCGGTCCGGTCCCAGACCAGATCTCCCGGTGAGGGGACCATCTCAGTGAGGGGTGGGGGCTGGGTGCAGGCTTCCAACAGTGTAACATCAGTGTATGTAGTATATAGTGCAGTGGTGCATCCAGACGAGGGTGCCTCAGTGCGGGCTTCCAACAGTGTAACCCAGTGTATGTAGTGTAATGGAACATCCAGGAGAGGGTGCCTATTGTGGGCTTCCAACACATTACCAGTTAACAAAACACGAACAGAATTAAAGTAGCTCATTTGACACTATTTTTTTTCGTCTCTGGGGTTGCCAACTTTCCTGAAGCAACCTGTGGTTCTGCTGTTTAATCACTGTTGCCAGTGTTTTCCTTAATCTGGTCTGTATATTGGCGAATGATCGTTATAATTTTTCATAGCGTTGTCAAGGCGCTCGCTCTAATTTGAAGTTTTAAAGGGCGCAATTACTTGTTACTCGTCAAACTGTAGTCGCCATTTTGTATTCATTGCCATCCCCTGGTGGTTCACAAACCTCATTCTTTTTTACTGGTATGTTTTTTTTTTCCCTTCTTTGATCTAGTGGTAAGAGTACTCCACATAAAGTTCAGCAGCAGTGTAAATTATTCATTTACCTTTGGCGTGATGATATTGCATCATGGTCAAGGTCTCACCCTATTTAGTTTTTATCTTATTTTTATTCACTTCTCGCTACTCGTGATAGAAGACTCTGAGACAGGAAGATACAAAAACAGCTGGCTAACACCATTGTACCTAATTGCTGCTAGGTGAACAGCTGTAAGGAGACTTAGCCATGCGTCTCGACTCGCTTGGGTTCAATCTTAGGAGATAGTCGGGACGTTTAAATATGTTTCCGTATACATTTAACATTTAAGTAAGTACCTGGATGTTAACCTGCTGCTGCTTCATCCTGGAGGGCGATGGAGGAAGGTAATATACACTAAATTGTGCTGGACTTTTAAATGAGCTGAGGTAGGATGGCAGCTCTTTGCATGTAAATTCAGTGGTTAAAAAGCAAAAGCGTCAGAGATACGAAATAGTAGGAAATATTGGTTTCGACAGTCACAGTTGTTTATTGCGGTTTTTCCACTCGTTGATTGCAGTTGGTACAAGAGCTAGACTTCGGCAGTGGTTTTGTTGGCGGGATAAATTCTGTAAAAAAAAAACAACAACCTTGCATTAGGTTGGTGGCCATCCTCACGTTCTTAAAGCTTACAGTAGGTGGCTGGTTTGAGAATTCATTATTGTAGTCCTCAGGCCCAGGTTGCAAGCGCGGCTGTCTTTATGCTTTCCCTCATGTCTTCTGTCTGTGTCTGTCTGTCTCTCTCTCTCTCTCTCTCTCTCTCTCTCTCTTATGTGATTGCAGGAGTTGATTTACAGCTGCTGGCCCTGCCTCTTCGCTGGTCGCTACTGGGTCCACTCCCGGCTTCAAGAGCCTTGTACCTTTTCTTAAAGCTATTTATATGTATGTGTATTTGAACGAGTGGTTTTTGGCATCTAGTTTTTGTGATAGTGCAACTGGTAGGAAGCAGATAATACACCACCATTGTTTTTGTACGAACGTTTTAATTATGGGTTACGGCCTTGGTAAGTGTTGTAAAGTTGTAGGATTGTTGGTGCATGAGGCGGCGTCAGGACACCGTGCTCGCTTGATTAGTGCTCCCACAGAAACTGGGTTAATCTCATCAATAAACAGCAACAAATAAGACACTTTAAAATAGTATAGAAAATTGTATAAATGATAACGATTCGCTTGGTTTACGAGTGTTTTCAAGTGAAGGTTGACATGAAAAAAAACTTATAAATCAAGCTAAAGGTTGTCAAATATAAAATTTTCCATACTGAATGGTGTCTTATTTCTTCAGATTAGTGGGGGTTCACATACCATTCATGTGGCACAATAAACGCCAAGATATATGTGAAGTGATCCACCCTCAATATTACCATGGTGGTTGGGTAATGGGGGGAGGACTAACGTGTTCATACCGCTGCAACGACACCAAGAACAACGTAAATTTGTAAGGAAATATATTCATTGATAAATAGACTTGCAGAAACCAGAGTAATTTAATCAGATTTATGACTCGATGTTTTTGTGGAATTTTATCGCGTGTTTTCGCTCTTGCCACAAAGTTTGTGTTGCTTGGAGTCGCCAAGTTAAGGCAATTGATGTTCTGTTTTTTAACGAAATTCAATTAAAGTCAGATTTACCAGAAACTCTTCCTTGAACTTTGCAGACTATTTGAAGCAACTTTGGTATGTTTTAACGTGTTGATTGTTTGTTGGGAAGATGTTATAAGGGAATATTATTATGTTTGTACAATTCATTAAGACCTTGGGTGAAGGTTGCAGTAGTAACAGGATTCTCTTTCCTACAGTGGGCAGCCAAGCATTACTTTGACAGATGTTTATATTTGGTGTAGGTATTATCTAGTTGGTGCAGCAAGAACAGCAGAGGGAGCTGTAAAGTCGTGGTGAGTCGATGATGACAGCATCTCGTCACGAAAAACCATCAGCCGTTGTTAAGATGAAGCAATCAAGTGCAGCAACAATGGCTGGCGGGGGAGAGTGGCGAGGTGGGTGTGTTTTCTGGTGCAAGTCATAGTTGTTTGGTCTGGCCGGCTGTTGCTGCTGACGTGTTGCACCACACCGATATTTACTCAGACCACCGAGTCCAGTACCGGTAAGCTAGCGTTCGCTGCTGCCTTGGTTCACCATAGTGCCAACAGCTATCTCACCAGCGCGTGTCCTTGAACACCACCGATAGTCAGGTGTCAGGTGATTGTATAAGTACGTGGTATATCAGTAACGACAAATTGTGGAAATAGAGATACATGCAACACCTAAGGCATTTTATAAGACACATTTCGCCCACCGGAGGCTTCACCAGTCCAAGGTTGAGCTACGCAGGTTAATGGATAAGAGTTTTGTCCACCAACCTGGATTCACGTGGTAGTCTTGTCACAAGACCTGCCTAGTATGGGCCAACAGGCCTGCTGCAGTGTTCCTCCTTTCTTATGTTCTCATGTAAGACGTGAATCTTATTCACGTTCAAACACTCCTTCAGACAATTTCCAGAGGTGAGTGGTAGCCTGAATGTCTGTTACTGCCTGAAATGGTCATGTGTGTGTGTGTGGGGGGTATTCACTACTTAAAGTCCATACCTGCTCTAAAAAGAATTATTATATTCACAGGAAGTTCGAACAAGTGGGGGTTATATAGCACCTGGGGAATGGTAATAGTATACAGGAAATGAGTGGTTTTGTATGCGAGAGCAAGAGAGCAGTGTCTTGGGAGAATTCCCCTGCATAAGCTAACGTGGGTAAAGGAAGAGCCGGGGGTTAAAATCAACAAGTTAGCCTTGTGTAGGGATGTCAACACTTGCGTCATCTCTAGTTAGCAACAAATCAGCACTTCCACATGTGCTTGTGTGGCGTTTTTGGGGAGGGAGGGTGGATGTTAGTTGGAGTGGGCTGTTAGGGAGGAGGGAGTTAGTTGCAGTGCTCTGTTGGGAAAGTGTTAGTTGGAGGGTGCTGCTGGGGAAACTGACTAGGTTGGGTCAGTGGCATAAGCCAGCAGGCGACTTGGACCTGCCTCGCATGGGCCATTTAGCCTGCTGCAGTGTTCCTTCTTTCTTGTGTTCTTAGATGTGTTAGTTGCAGTGCCCTGTTGGGGAAGTGTTAGTTGGAGGGTGCTGCTGGGGAATGGATGGAGGAGAGTGAAGGACGGGGCAGGGGTTAGCTGGAGGATGGGATGCAAGTGCAACGGGACTACTGATGACACAAACATTGCCCTCGTGTAGCCATTAGTAGAGGGGCCTGGCACTCTCCCAGCAAGCCCTGGTGTGGCAAGTGCCAAGGCAGAACAACCACATGACTATACTTATCATCGGAGCTGCCACGCTTTCTCAACACTGAGAGCTTTGGCTCTCCTCCAGCTGTTAGCATGTGATGGCCCATTGTTTACAAACATTGATATTATCCTTAGTCAGAACTTATCCACTGTTTCTCTCTCTCTCTCTCTCTTTCTCACACACACAGAGCAGTAAAATTTTTAAAGACGGGTAGACGTATTAATAGCATTAGTTGAATTGAGGCTTTAGATATAAACAGTGTAAAAGTCTTCAAGAGGAAACTAGACAGGTATATTCACCAGGTGCTAGATTATCCAGGCTGTGATGGATATGTGGGTCAGCGGGATGCCAGCAGCAACAGCCTGGTTGAATCTTAAGAGTTTTAAACATCAAAGTGCTTGTGAACAGTATGTGTGTGTGTTTGTGTGTGATTAAATAAAGAATATTAAGTGCAGAGTGAGTGGAAACTGACGAATGTCATTACAATTTTAAAGGAGAGGTTACGTGGTGGACCAGTGTGATGTATGTGTGGTGGAGCAGTGATGGGTAATGTGTGAACTAGTGTGATGACTTTTGAGGTTGGATCACAAAGAAAAAAGAAAAAAAATATCTTGTTGCTCAAGAGTGAATTAGATGACTCAGCGGCTGGTGTGGAGTCTTGTCATTGTGGGGAAAGGGTGGGAGTTAGAGGGTGGAGGGGGTATGTGAGTGGTGAGGAAGGGGGTTGCAGTGCGGTAAGTGGGTGCTGGTGAGGGTAGGGAGGGATGTGTGGGATGGGAAGGGGGACATGAGTGTAAGGGTCAAGTGCTTGACGACCCCGGATGTACCCTCCCCCACCACCAACACAGTACCCGACGCCCACTAAACTACACGCTTATTTACATATACGTCACTCAGGTATTTACTTGAGAGAGAGAGAGAGAGAGAGAGAGAGAGAGAGAGAGAGAGAGAGAGCGAGAGCGCCTCTGTTTTGTTATTCACAGAGTTACTCTTATTGAAGCTGAGGTGCGGTAATGAAGGGGACGACTTTAATATCCAGGACATGTTGTGGTAATCCACAACACCTTTACACCTTTCTTAAGCTTAACGAGGTGAGGGCTACAAGCTAATGCTTCGTGTTCTAAGATGGGATTGACGTGTGTGTATGTGTACGGAGTTGGAAAGGATTTTTGTTGAGATTCATGAAGGTTATTCTGATATCTGTTAGCCACGCATGTACTGCTGAATTTATATGGTTTATATATTCTTCTGGCGATGTGGTTTTATGTCTAGATTACATTTTTTCGTCAATACTTCTAACGTCCTACCTCCCAGTCTGTGTGTGTGCAGGCATGCGGGGATCAAGACCCCTGTGTGTGCACGTGTGCGTGCAGGCGTGCGTACATGCGTGGTCGTGTTCGATCAGCATACGAGGAAGCTGCGTGAATGGGCACTGGTGAGTGTGTACACAATTTGGCTGGGTGCACCTCACAGTGTATGCTTGTTCTCCGAGGGCTCCAGTTTCATTACACACTTGCTGCTGTTCTCCTGAACCAACAGTTGACGACCAGCCATTGCGTTTACGAGGCTTCGTAATCACAGCTATAAACAAGCGTCGAGACTTGTGTTGTTGCCGCAGTTTCCCAGATAGTGGACACTGACGCTAGCAGCTTGTTTTGTGTGGGTCGAAATTGTTGAGTATTCAATGGAGCTCTCAAAGTTTGTGTCTGCACGAGTCGAGTCATACCTCCTGGCCCCGTCTCATAAAACTCATCCAGTTGTCTGCACGAGTCGAGTTACAGCTCCTGGTCCCGCTTCTTAGAACTCGTTTGCAGTGAAGTGGTGACGACTGGTACTGGTTGAAGTGGTAATTAGTCAATAGGGGATAGTCTGTAGACTCTTCCCTACTGTGCTGACTAGTAACCGAGGTGATAATATATACTTGGAAAGTACTTGAGGGCCTGGTCCCAAATCTGCACACTGCCATAACAACATACTGGAGTGAGAGATATGGGAGGAAGTGTAAAATAAACCCAGTGAGGAGCAGGGGTGCGGTGGGGACAATACGGGAGCACTGTATTAACATCCGGGGTCCCAGACTTTTCAACATCTTACCAGAAGATATCCGAAACATCGCTGGAACCAGTGTAGAAGCCTTCAAGAGGAAACTGGACAAGTATCTTCATCGGGTGCCAGATCAACCAGGCTGTGATGGATATGTGGGTCAGCGGGCCTCCAGCAGCAACAGCCTGGTTGACCAGGCAAGCACCAGACGAGCCTGGCCCATGGCCGGGCTCAGAGAGTAGATACTCTCGAAACTCTTCAAAGAGAAAGTCAAAGAGAAAAGTGGTAGCTTTTGTAGTGGTGAACTAGTGGGTGTACTGTGGCCAAGTAACCTTGTGCGGTACGCCCCCAGTGAGCTGGCTTGGCTGGTCCCTGGTTAATATCAAGTGGTGGTGACCTTGTTACGCGGTCGTTCCCTCCATCATGATATTAGACCTCCCACGATCCCACCCTTCCACCCATCCCTCACCAGCCCTCCCTCTCCACAATAATCTTCCACCACTGTTGCATATATTGTGAGGAGTCTCTTGATGTATACCGAAGGGTGTACATAGCAATTAAGGCAGTACTTGTAGAATATGCAAAGGTTATTTACTGTTTACTACCCTCATAGTCAATCAAACATCTAAACTGCCATAAGAACTTAACCTAGAGTGCACGATACAAGGACTCCATAGCCACAATTAGAGAACACTCTGTCAACATCCTTGGCCCAGTCTGCTATCATCAAAACTAATATAATCTGAGCAAGAAGAAACTGGACCTCTACCTACTAAAGTACCTGACCAGCCAGGTTGTTATGGCTACGTAGGCCTGCATCCTAAATAATCAGTCCTAAAATTACTCACTCTACTTCAAGGAGAGCAGTTTAGAAATATATAATTTAACAATACCTGTTAAATAACGTCGCAACTGACTACAGATTCGCATAAATGTTACTGACTGATACCATTTTAACCGTTTCCTCTTCGGCCTTGTGATAGGTTCATGTTTGTTATAATCTTCTAAGCGTGTGTTGGGAACTCCGTCAGTTTATAGTATGATTGTAATAATCAGCTGGTGAATCTAATTAAAAATCAGTCACAGGTTAAGTTTTTTTTCCCCCCATATCTAAGCATTTAGTCAGTTTTTATTTTTGCTTTTCGCTGTGGCAACTTTCATAGTTATTTTGGTATCATCAACAAAGGATGGTATAAAGCTGTCTGTTATGACGATGAGAAACAGTAAAGGTGGCTGAGGTTGGAGGTAGGTTGTGTACGAGGAAGGTGCCAACTTGAACACCTAGAGCACTGCCTCTGTGTGTGTGGGTGTGTGACGTTGAATGTTATTCTTGATGGTGTTGATACTGAGCAACAGCTGCTGCTGCTGCTGCTGCCTCTGGGGAAGTGTGGTGCTTTCAGTGTATGTTTGTATCTTTCAACTGTTTTCATCGCCGCCTTCTCCGCCACCCACATCGTACTACCATTATAACAACCCTCACTACTGCCAATATTACCACCACTACCACCGCCACCACCACCATAGTAACATACTTTGCTGATCTCACCAGAATTTCTGCGAGTGACGTCCGTTGAACACAGAGAATCTTAAGCGGACGAGTCTGGTCCCTGGCCGGGCTCAGGAGTAGAAAGACTCGTAACTCATCAAAGGCAGGGGTGCGGTGGGGACAATACGGGAGCACTGTATTAACATCCGGGGTCCCAGACTATTCAACATCTTACCAGAAGATATCCGAAACACGGCTGGAACCAGTGTAGAAGCCTTCAAGAGGAAACTGGACAAATATCTTCACCAGGTGCCAGATCAACCAGGCTGTGATGGATATGTGGGGCAGCGGGCCTCCAGCAGCAACAGCCTGGTTGACCAGGCAAGCACCAGACGAGCCTGGCCCATGGCCGGGCTCAGAGAGTAGATACTCTCGAAACTCTTCAAAGGTATATCAAAGGTAAGACCTCAGAACAACAATATGATGCTCAATGAAGATCAATTTGTTAATTTTTTATGGAAGAATAGATCAAATTAAGACGAAGTACAGGACAAACTCAAATCATTCACTAGAGTGAAAGTTCCATATGCGAGACTTGGGAGTGATGATGTCAGAAGAACCTCACATTAAAGGATCACAACAAAGTTTCTATCGCTACCGGAAAATTGTAGGCTGGATAACTAGAACGTTCAAGACAAAGATGCTGAGCCATTAAGGATACTCTTCAGATCACATGTTCTCTCCAGGCTGGAATACTGCTGTATACTGTACTAAATTCCCCCTTCAAGGCAGGCGAGATCGTTAAACTCAGAAAACGTACAGAGAACTTTCACTGCTAACGCGACGGTCTGGAGGTATGAGACTGTGATCGCGGGTTCTAACCCCACCCGTTGTATGGTTTGTTTACTGGGTACTTTACTTCTTTGAACGCAGACGAGAACGATGCATCATAATTTACACCAGAAAAATCTTGGACTGATTGATCGCAAACCTGGATACCGAAATGCTACGTATGAAAGCAAGAGACTTGGCAGACGGCGCAATGGGCCTTCTATAAAAAGCAGGGGCCGGTGAATATACTAGAGAGAACTCTGTAAACGTCAGTGGTCCCCGACTTTTCAACGCCATCCCTTCATGCATTATTAAAGTTACCAACAAACCTCTGGTTGTATTCAAGAGGAAGCTTCATAAGTTCCTCAAATCAGTTCTTGACCATCCGGCCTGTGGTTCATGCGTTGGACTGCGTGCAGGTAACAGTAACAGCCTGCTTGATCACGCTTTGAACCACCAGGAAGTCTGGTCTGGGACTGAGCAGTAGGGGGGCGTTGACCTCCCGAAAACATCCTCCAGGTATCCTTCAGGAATCACCTCCATCACTACCAGTATCATAACCACAACCTCACCATCATTACCACTTTCCTTTGCACCATCATTACCACCATTTCCGGGGTGACTCTTTAAATCACTGGTAAGAACATTGGTTACAGAATTGCAAAGTCCCAGGTTCATTTCACAGGCACGGAAAAAATTAAGGGCGAGTTTCTAGTTATTCCTGGAAAGTATCCGAGGGTGTGATGTCATATCTGCGCACTGCTATAACAGCATACTGGAGTGGTAAATATTAGGACTGACGAACTCACTCATGGCGAAACGTTTCCTTTTAATAAATGTCTTGAACTGTACACAGGTATTCTTTTCCACTGTTTGTTGCTATCAGCACACTATTTACAACCAACTAACCAACATACGAGAATGTGTAAAATAAACCTTGTGAAAGACAGGGACACTGTGGGCACAATAAGAGAACTTTCTATCAACATACGTGGTTTAAGACTTTTTTTTAACAACTTAACAGAAGATCTCAGAAACTGCTGGAACAAGTGTAGAAGTCCATTAGGAGACTAGGCAGTTTCCTCCACCAAGTGCCGGATCAGCCAGGCTGTGATGGATAGATTAAAAATGTAATGGAAATTTGGGTCAGCAGCAGCAACCTGGTTGACTTAGACATTAGACAAACCTGGCCCAGGGTGGGACTGCGAGAGTAGGAAAACTCAAAACTCATTAAAGGTATACCAAAGGTAACATACCTAGAATTAAAGTAAGTATGTGTGTTAGTTACCATTTTGTCCTAGGCACATGTCGATTAGACACTAGGCCTGTTGTATATGCGTGTGGGGGTGGGGGGGCTGTGTGTGTGTGTGTCAGACTGTCAGTGTCGTGTACATTGCATCCGCATATTGTGGTGTATTAATAGTTAAAAAAAAAGGCCGCTTTTCCTACCACTGTTCTATAATCACCACTACCACCATTTTCGTGACTGCTAATACTATCACCATCACCACCACTATACTATTATCACCATCACTGTCTACATCGTTGTCTCTTTCACCTTCTTGGACCTTTCCCAAATACTATTATTCCTCGGTGTATGCCAACAGAAATAGTTCTGATATTTTTTTATTACCGCTTGGTAGTAGTGGCTAATTTATGGAATCGTGAATGCGTGATCAATTTTGTGAAACTCACTGGCACGAGCACTAGCAATGTGGGTTAAACACGAACTGGTGTGCTAGGGTTGGATATTCTCTCACCTTTACATGGGATTCCTTACTCAGGCCACAGCTGTTAATCTAGTATGCGTCTGGTATTCCGTTCACATGGTCTAGCTATGTCTGGTTTTGGTTTGTATGCGCTTCAGTGATAGCAGCAGCGGGAGAGGAGATACACAGGAAGAGAAGAGATGTTAGGGAAGTGGACAAGCTAGCAGAGGAGGATAAAGTATTGAGGTGAAGAGTGATGACTGTAGGTGTAGATGGACAGGAAGAGAAACGATGTTAAAGAAGGAAACGTGGTTAGTAGGACGAGATGGTGTGTGTGGGGGCGAGGAGGGAAGGTGGTAAAAGAGGAACAGAAAGAGAAGTAATGTTAAGGAGGGAGATATGGTTCGCAGGAGAGGAGGATGGTGTGTGGGGACGAGAAGGGAAGATGGTAAAACCGATAAGAGGAAAGTAGAAGCAACCGCTGGAGGACGCGGTTGCATCACCGTGGGTTGGTCTTGAACACCTGCCCCGGCCTACCTGCGTCCTCCCAGCGGAAATACCTTAAGATGTGCCCATCACACGCACCTCCTTTGCCTTTTGTTTCAGCCGCAGTCATCACACGTACCTAGTTCACCTATTGTTTCAGCCTCCACCACCACACACCTGCTGCCCTTGCTCATCTAGCAGTAAAAATGGGTACTTGTGTGTTAGCGTACTATTCAGGGTCGCATTCTGGCAATGGTAATGTGCGGTTGTGTAAAAACTAGTCCTGCTGTAAACCGCATCCTGGGCAATGGTAATGTGCAAGAAAATTCCATTCCCGGTGCATATGCTGACGTGTTGGGAGTAAGGTATGCGTAATCAGTCACCCTCGACACGCTATGATGATTGTTGGCACATCATCAAGCCAACTGAAGAGGCAGTGTCAGGAACAGTGTCTCTGCCCCTCACAAACTCAACTCGGTGAGTACATGCCATTGGCAGGTCGCCGCTACACGTCCCGTCACTCTTTAGGACCAAGGCCAATGGAGATGAGTGTTGGCAAACTATCACCACAACACACCATTGGCGGCCACTGCCACACTCCCCGTCACTGTATTATTCTATACCATATGTTCATTGCCACGTATATTTATTCTGCTACACACTCACCTGCTGTCTCATGTATATTTTAAAGCTTGATTCATCTGTTTAAATTCTAGAGATGAGAAACTGGAGTCAGTACCATAAAAAACATTACTTGGCTAACTAGTAAACGAATGTACATGTGTAGCATACAGAAAACCAAACCAAACCCTTGATTTACATTAGTTTTATGGTACTGATATTGGGAGTGTCTTCACGCATACCACTAGTGACCAGTAAGTATTTTCCTGATTCGTTGCATGTGTCGACGGCTATTAGTCAGACGTTAGCACAAAATAGACAAGTTCTTCTTAAGTGTTGTTGGTTTAGCGTGTTATTTTCAACGTTCTTAAGGACCACCTGATCATTTCTCTTCCTGACATTGTTTTTTTGCTGTGATCTCTGAAGGTGCAATCAGCTGACACAATCACGCCATTATCATACACGTTTTTCTGTCGTGATGTGATAAGATCAGCGTCTAGTATGAAGTATCACTACGTTTACGTTCACTATTACGAAGTTGTTGTTTTTTCCTGTGTTAAACACGTTAATTTTGGTACTCCTGCCGAGTCATCTGCAATTGTTTGTATAAGTGCAAAGATTGCCATACTAAATGCAAAGGTTTACACATTAAGTGCAGAGATTGAAACTCATTAAGTGTGATGCTGATTACAGAATGAATATGATGATTGTAACCAATGAGGAAACCTCAGTGGAATTTGTACATACGTCATCCTTCAAGAAGTGCAGGACTGATGCCCCAAATTGACAAATTTGATGTATTAATTGATTTATATTGAAAATTGTTCATAGGGCACCTATATTGAGTTGAACACGGGTTTCTGGACATGATCTCTTCCACCTGTTCACAGCCTTATCATTGAGGATATTCGTACTTAATGTAAGTTGTCAGACTTTAGCACCACAATCCGGCTGGTCAGGAACTTGAAGTTTCCTCTTGGAGAAAAGGGTTTATTGGTAATCTCCCAAATTTTTGGTGGAAGGACCTAGAAAATGCTTAGACCCTTTATGCTTACCTACCTGCCCGGTCCACGACCAGGCATCCCAGTGGATCAGGGCCTGATCAACCAGGTTGTTACTGCTAGCTGCATGTAGTGTACTTAGTGCACTTAATTGACAGTTTATGCTTAGTGTACTTAATTTACCCCTGGAATAGGACATTTTAGTGCTGTATGGAAACCTTTATAAATGGTAATGTTTCGATTGTTTTACAACCTTGAAAAGTTTGCAAATCAAGTGAAACTATACTAGTTATAAAGTTTCCATACTACATTAAAGTGTTTTCGTTGTCCCATTTTGTCGTTATTGACCTTTTCAGATTTTTCATTTGGGGGGGGGGCTATTTTGCATAGTTTGTCATTCACTCTCACAATTTATGTGCATATTTGGAACCAATTTCTACAATGTCTTATGTGTGTAAATTACGATTTATGTTTTTCGCCTGCGCTCCAGGGAGTACAATTTGCTGGGTTTTTGATGTGGACGGAATTCATACGAATCATTTTCCTTGCGTTTTGGGACTAGTAAGAATACTGTGTTCCATTTTCTATTTTTTTGTCCTCTTCTCTTTAGTTTGGTTAGTAGTGGCCCCTGATCCATTGTCATTTGTCCACCGCCATCAGCAAATACCAATGGAATCAGACGATGGCATTGTAGACTGAGTGCGTTACAGTGCACACATGATGAGCATCTCGTGAACAAGGGTAAGATCATTGTCAGACCAGGACTTCAGAGTTATTTTGTGCGGCATTGTGCTTATCTGATAGGAAAATAGCTGCCACGAGATTTAAAGACGTGAAGAAGCACTTCACTGTGAAATATAACCACTTGAGAACTAACATTTTCTCATTCATGCAGAAATACTTAATCGTGTAACAGATCAACCTTAGATGTGGTGGCAGGGATGGGCTTACCTTTGACTTATTTGTGTCTGACTTCGAGAATTCTTCTCTTAAAACTTCGCCTTAGGCAGACTTACCTCTAGTCTGCATGTAAAACAGAGGTATCCATTTTTCTGTACTCTCTAGTTTGTGTTTGCGGGGATCGAGTGTTGCCTCCTGGCCTCTCTTAAGCGCCACCAAGCATCACTACTGGTTTCTGGCCCCTTGGCCCCACCACCACCACTTCCACATCCAGTTCATTCAACTTCCGATATCTTGTGGTAGTGTTAAATAGTCTGGGATATCTGTTATCACTCCTGCCCTGAAGAGAGCCGTTAACACGGAACAATACCCCAAGTGAGAGGGTACCAGTGATTTGAAAAAATGTCACGCTCGGCACTATTTCCCTTGTTTTAAAAGTTCTCATTATCCACCCCTTCATTTTCTTGGCTTTCTTGATATTCGCCTTGTGTTCTTTGAATGGAAAATCTATTGACATTTTTACACCCAGATCGCTCCATTGGTCCTTTCTTTCTATTTGATGATCTTGCTTTTTGTTATGCTTCCTGTGGTATATTCTGTGTGTTCACTCATAGATTTTATTATTTGTCGATATCTGTAGTTTCTCACCTCCCGGTCTGTATTTCGTTTCCGATCTCCAGTCACCTTCACCAGATTTCATGACCTTACACTTGTTTGGTTTGAACTCCAACAGCCACTAGCTTGACCACTCCTGTAACATGCCTAAATCTCGCAGGAAGTCCGCACTGTCTTCTCATAGTCCGGTTCTTCTCAGTAGGTTTACATCTGTAAACTGATACACGCGCGCAGGATTCAATTTTATCTAACAGGTACCTGAAGGATACCTAAAAGACGTCTCCTGGGGTCAGTGCCCCCGCTGACCGGTCCCAGACCAGACTCCTGGAGGATCAAGGCCTGATTATTTACAGATCATCTCCATACATTAATTGTGGCACCGGTGGACTTGGTAAGTGAACAAAGATTTTAGACAACCATTAAGCTAACACTTAAATACATAAGGAAAAACATCAGAAGTTTTCAAGGGGAGACTGGACAAGTATCTTCACCAGGTGCCAGATCAACCAGGATGTAATGGATATGTGGGGCAGCGGGCCTCCAGCAGCAACAGCCTGGTTGACCAGGCAAGCACCAGACGAGCCTGCGGATGGCCGGGCTCCGAGAGTAGTGAAACTCTTGAAACTTCAAAGGTATATCAAAGATCAAGCAATCAATACGGAAGCCAGGCCTCAGGCTGGGCTGCTAGGTAGAAGTACCCTCGAAACCGATCACAGGTATACTTGGCGGACAACGGACTGTAGTAAATATAATAATAACTGAGAAACCAGTGGGTAAAAGATTTAATAGTTCAGTAAAATGTGATAAGGTCAAAAGTTGCTTGGAGTCTGTAAATGAAAGTGAAAACAGAAAAGTTGCAGCTCTGTAAACTGTCTGAAAATGCCAGGAAGGTGATGTTCAACATCGCCTCCGTGTTTAAACCAAGTGTGCCTTGTACTGAAAAAAAACTTAACTAAACATGTTTTTATTTGCACCTTAACGTTTTCCCTCCCTGCTCCCAACGCGCCGCCACATGCACAGGAATGTGCTCATACAACCAGACTTGATGGATGGGTATGAGACAAGATGGAATCCTTTATTGACGAAGTTGCTCACACTGTAACTGTATCTACAGCCAGACCAGTGCCAGAGCCGAGGAGTTCTGACTACTCGTGAATAAAGGAGGATGACAGGACACCTGATTGCCACGTAAGAAATTTTGGCGACTGTCCAGAATTTTGAATACAATTGTAAGGATGTTCTCATGGCTGGCTTCACTCGCCTGGTTCCCTTCAAATGAAAAACTGAGCAGTGAGTCTTTTTATTTCAATAATAATATCAGATTTTTATGCGGAAACGTTTGCAGTTGGAACATCTACCTTTTTTGTGAGGAGCTCGCGCCATTTTTTTGGCAGATTGTATCCATATGTCGCCTTCCATTTACTAGATTTTTTTTCTTACCTGGAGTAAAGGACACTTAGATACAGTGGACACCTTTGTTAAAGACAATGTCACCCACATAGTGTATTATCAAGTGGATACCCTTGTTAAAGACAATGTTACCTACACAGTGTATTATAAGTGGACTCCCTTGTTAAAGACAATGTTACCTACACAGTGTATTATAAGTGGACACCCTTGTTAAAGACAATGTCACCCACATAGTGTATTATCAAGTGGACACCCTTGTTAAAGACAATGTCACCCACATAGTGTATTATCAAGTCACTGCATCTGATTGTCATTTACTTCACCTTGTCTATATTTACATACTCCAATTCCTCGCAAACATCCAATCTTTATCTAGACAATTTGTTAGTTATTTAACCACGGGGGTCTATCCTGATAGCTAATTTATTTCATTGTGTGCAGGTAAACGGAGCGACTCAATGAAATAGATTTAAAATTAACAATACAAATGTAAGAATAATATGGGAAAGCACAAACAACTACAGGGCGTCCCGGACATCTGGAACCATGGGGTAGGGAGGGCATTATCGACGCACGTAGCACGATCACTCCTAATACTAGATATCTCTCGTCGTTATTCGTTTATCAGTAATAATGACGGACACATTGAACACGGTCTGTGAATGAAAGACTTCATTGTCATTTTTGTCCGCTTTCCTTTATGGTTGCAGAGTTAGGGCCTTCCACGACACCCTAGAAGAGTTGAAGGTGAGCTGAACGCTTAGCTACGTAGCTGATATTAAATGTTGACAGGTATGCAAATGAGATACATGTATGTTATTAGGATATTTATTAGGATACGTTTCGCTCATAGGAGCTTTAATCAGTTGATTAACGAAGCTGCTGTGAACGAAACGATTCTGTAATAAATCTTGTAATGAGCGTCTTTCATGTTAAGTTCTAATATTTAAAGCAAATATCTAGGGAGGCTTCGTAAGGAGTTCTGACAGATAGTGAAGGTAGTTGTAGACGAAACCTTCCCCGCTTAGTAGTTCAACAACTGGCTTGCCATGGGCTCCAGCCCTGAGGAGAGTCAGTAGGCCTATTGGTTTTACGTTTGTTTATGTAATCATCTATATTAAAGCTTACATAATCACGAGACCCCTTCAAGAGGGGTGTCGTGATAATGGTGAAGGGCTCTTAACTCAACATTTGGAGTTACCCTTCCCTTCCTTGGTTCATACTTGACTGCTTTCCATTCTACAGGAACTGTTGTGATGTCAGTACACCTCTGGCAAGACGTCGATTGAATGAATGATGGTGAATGTGTTTCCTTTCTTGGGGGGGGGGGTCACCTTGCTCCGGTGGGAGACGGTCGACGTGTTAAAATTATAATACATTTTCCTTGGGGTTTTAAAGTCTACTTTCCTACAGTGACGACAAACTACAGACACAGTGACACAGCCAGACAGACAGACAGACAGACACGGAGAGATAGATGTTTCATAGTTTTACAAGAGCACGTCAGGTAGTTCATTACGGTCTCGGTTAAGAGATTCTGTGGCCTTCTTCTCTTCCTCCTGAACCATTATCACCCGGGATGGAATAAATTATGCCTTACCGTTTTTTTTATTTTTACTGCCAAGCCTTCGCCGTCAGAGTGGGTGTTCTCTCGCTCCTCGCTCAACTCTTAGAATTCCATTTGGCAGCCAAGAGTGAGGAAAACCCTGCTAGTGAAGGGTTATCGGTATTGAGGTGATCCAAGGAAGAGGTACTGACGTTGGTGGGTGTGCGTTGTAGGAGGGACAAAGACAGGAAGCGAGTCGGGAGAGTTACCACATACTGGGGATGCCATTCCAGGTACCACTTCTCGGAATTCTTCTTTTCTTAATAATATGCTCTCGGATATGGCTCCTGCGGCTCCCCATTCCTCCTCTCACTCATTTACAAGCGCGCATGTATGTGTTTTTGCATTTTCTTTTGTATTTACTATGGAAAATCACCTGACACTTGTCTTTGTCATATGACCCGTATAGTGATACCGTTGACCCTATGGCGGGGAAGACTGGTAGGGGTAACAAAAAGCGCCTGCTGGCGTGTATCTCATTATATTTATACTATACAGCTTATTAAAAGAAGGCATTAGTGTGAAGTCGAAATTTTCAATACTATACTAATAGTAACTGTGTGTGTGTGTGTGTGTGATATATATATATATATATATATATATATATATATATATATATATATATATATATATATATATATCTGGGAGTAGACAGTAACAGGTGGGTCTGTGAAAGACGAGGTGAAGCATAGAATAAAGGAGGGGGTAAAAGTGGGTGGTGTGTTGAAGTATTTATAGAAACAAAAGTTTATCTATGGAGGCAAAAAAAAAAAAAAGGAGGGGAGGGGAATGTACCAGAGTATAGTGGTACCAGCGCTTTTATATGATTGTGTGATATGAGTTTTGAACGCTGCAGCGAGGAGGCTAGAGGCATTGAGGATGTCATCCTTGAAAGCAGTGTGTGGTGTGAATATCATGCAAAGAATTCGGAATGAAGAAATTAAATGGCAATGTAGGATCACCAAGAGTACAATTCTTATGGCCGAGGAAGGGTTGTTGAGATGGTTTAGGCCTGTACAGAAATTGAGAGGGGATAGGATGAGGTAAAAGGTGTATATAAATCTTTGGTGGAAGATAGGAGGGGTAGGGGGATATTACAGGAACTGTTGGAGGGAGGGGATATACGAGGCTTTGAATTTTTTAAGGGCTTGAGTATCCAGCAGGCTTGTGTGAGCGTGTTTAGAAGTAAATGGAGAAAGGTGGTTTTTAAAGGACGTGATGTTGGAGTGTGAGCAGGGGTAACTTTTATGAAGGAATTCAGGTTAGTCGGACTTCAGTCCTGGAGGTGGAAAGTAAGGAGAGGGAGAGAGAGAGATTAAGAATCAGACATATTGTGGTGACCACGTGGACCTGCGGGTGAGGAATAGTAATAGCCTGGATGATCTGGTAGTCATTGAAAGCCTGAATTGTAGGCAGGCTGCGAGAGTAGAATTACTGTCTAAACCGACTACAAATAATATATTTGGAGACAGGAGAGGCTCAGAGAGAAATAATACATGAAGTTGTGCAGTGGTGGTGATCCATAATGTATAACACAAGCTTCACCAAAGAGCATGACCTCCAGATGAATAATGCAGAGTTTTCATGAGAAGAACGTGCATGCCAGCGCTCATGGAGTGTGATGGAAGTGTTGCACCGGTTGTAAAGTAATGACTTGTGTTCCTTCGTAGAAACATAGCAAAGTGCCTTTAGTGACTGAAACGTACGTACATGTACTCACCTGTTTGTGGTTGCAGGGGTTGTGTCGTAGCTCTTGGCTCCGCCTCTTCGCTAGTCGCTACTAGATCCACTCTCTCCATGCTCTAAGAGCCTTGTCGTATCTCTCCTTAAATCTATGTGTATATGTGTGTAAAATTTTATTTGCTGAAAGTGTCTTGCTACTACCATCAACTACTACTATCATCAGCAACGAGAACTGAAGAGGCTCTCAGGTTAGTGTGCACTCGCCTGGTATACACTGAGTGTGGAGGAGGAATTGCAGAGGGTGATCAGCAGCAGGGAGGGGGCTCAGGTTAGCGTGCACACACGGTATACACTTACACTTGGCAACAAGGTGGAGTCGTGTGCTCCTGGCTTTCACTTGCTGCCATTCTCTTTATTGAGCCGCACGCCGGCATGTTTCTTCTTCACCGTGTCCATTGTTTATACCCATGGACTTAATGGGGTAAATCACATAGTAGAAGACTTTACAATCCTCATCTTCTGAGGATTGACTCCAGACGGGATGTGGTAATTACGTTGAACTGTTTGAAACTATCACCAATAGCCCGACTAATCAGGCCATCATCGAAGAGCCCTGTTACAGGCTGCGTGGCCCACGATCCCCAGATTTATCAACAGGCAAGTGCAAAGGAAAAAAAAATGATGGTCTTTCATAAAAACAAGTTAACATGTACCATCGAGATATTTACTGTTGGTGAATGGCCTTGCAGTCTGGTGGAGTGCATTACACTGACTAATTGGTAGGCTGCAATATTTTACCTGGGGAAGACCGCAACTGGGCCCTTAGGCTTGTGGTCTCAGCACTCTGTGAGATTAAGTATAATCCCAAGCTCGTGGCTGTCGTTACCTCAACCCAGCGTTTTATTAAGTTGGACCCTATTGTACCTTACACTTTTTTTCGGTGTCATTAGCCACGCCAACAGTGGAATGGAGTGCACATTATTCTACGTTTGTTTGCCACTGCATTAATGAAATGTCTTGGAATACATTCCCTTGAAAGTCACAAGTTAAGGTAACGGAGGTCGTGGGGTCAGTTCGTCTTCGTAATGCAAAATGAAAAGTGCTTGAGATACCATCAGTAACCACAGCAGCTGGTGTTGAGTTACACGCAAGCATTGCTTGGGTTAAAAACTCAAAAGGTCAGGCATTGTGGTGTGTCATGAGCAAAACCATTTGCTGCCCTGGGCATGAATCTGTATCATTGCTTGCTGCACCGCTGTATTGCTGTTGCCCTGGGCATGCGTCTGTATCACTGGTCGCTGCACCACAGTATTGCTGTTATTGCTGTTGCCCTGGGCATGCGTCTGTATCACTGGTCGCTGCATCACTGTATTGCTGTTATTGCTGTTGCCCTGGGCATGCGTCTGTATCACTGGTCGCTGCACCACTGTATTGCTGTTATTGCTGTTGCCCTGGGCATGCGTCTGTATCACTGTTCGCTGCATCACTGTATTGCTGTTATTGCTGTTGCCCTGGGCATGCGTCTGTATCACTGTTCGCTGTACCACTGTATGCTGCCGTCCTGGACATGCATATAATAACTCTAACTATAGATAGTTATTATATTTTAATCATAGATAGTTATTATATTTTATTCATAGATAGTTATTATATTTTAATCTCAGTGACCTTGTATAAAAATTAAAGCAACCAGTTATTGTTTTTTCATTAGTAAATTTATTATTTTCTATATCGATTTATATTTCAATTATTGGTATACCATTGATGTGTTTCGAGTTTTTTTTTTTTTTTTTTTTTTTTTTACTCCCGAAGCCCGGCTTTGGGCCAAGCTTGTTTGGTGCTAGCCCGGTCAAGCAGGCTGTTGCTGTTGGTGGCCCACTGGCCCACATAGCGCTCACAGCCTGGTTGATTTGGCTCTTGTTGGCTTGAAGACCTCCACGCTTGTCCGTAGAGCGTTTCTAATATCTTCTGGTACATTACCTTTGATATACCTTTGAAGAGTTTCGAGAGTATCTACTCTCTGAGCCCGGCCATGGGCCAGGCTCGTCTGGTTGAATAGTCTGGGATCCCCGATAATATTTCCTCTGAAATATATTATCCCTGGTAACATTTCCTTGGAAATATATTATTTGGATGCAATTGATCGATGAGAGAAAGTGACGGGAAAGAAAATAAGTTCAGTCAAGTGGTAAGAATCACTGCATGAACCAGTAGATGAAGTGAAGTGAAAAGTGGTAATCAAGTGGCCTGTCTAAGGGGTGAATAGGTTTGCTTGCGGCCCTTGAGTATTGTAAGTAGGTCATTTCTTTCCTGCATACACAGGATATATATATACCGAGAGGTGTATTTGTCTCAGTGTGTATATATGCTAAGAGTATAATCCCTAATTTAAGGATTAAAGAATTCTTGTCTGGCGGTGAATAGTTTACGCGCAGCTTTAATGACCCAAGTGTAGTCGAATGGTTTTAAACCCCATTAACCAACTTAACATAGGTACGACAATTTCTAATTTGGATTTCTGTTATTATTTCTAATGGTGCTGGATAAGGGCATTTGATCTAAGAAATTAAAACTGCAATCCCTTTCTTTGGTATAAAACTCAACAGGTTTAGTTCTTCCCCCCATGTGAATGTAATTGTGGCAACTACAGCCTGGCTAAGACTCGAAACTCATCAAAGGTAAAGGTACATGAACCCTGTGCCAGATCAGTCAGGCTGTGATGGATATGTGGGCTAGCTGGCGTCTAGCAGCAACGGCATGGTTGACCAGGCAAGTACTAGAAAAGCCTTATTTGGAGGTTGTTCCAGGGGTCAACTCTTCCGCAGTCCGGTCCTCGACCAGACCTCACGGTGGATCAGGGCCTGATTAACCAGGCTATTACTGCTGGCCACACGCAATCCAACATACAAACCACAGGCCGGCTGGTCAGGTACTGACTTTATGTATCTGTCCAGTTCCCTCTTGATGACTGCCAGGGGTCCATTGGTAATCACCCTTATGTATGCTGGGAGGCTATTGCATACTCTTGAGCCACGAACACTTACTGTGTTTTCTCTTAGTGTACTCATGACTCCCCTGCTTTTTGTTAGAAGTATGTTGCATTGACTACCGAGTCTTTTCCTTTTGTAGGGAGTGATTTCTGTGTGCAGATTTGGGACCAGTCCATCTAGGATTTTCCAGGCGTAGATTATGATGCATCTTTCTCGCCTGCGTTCCAAGGAGTACGGGTCAAGGGACTTCAAACGTTCCTAGTAATAAAGTGCTTGACTAAACTAATACTTATGACGACGTAGGAAAACTCGCAAAACAGGCCACAGGTGAAACTGGTCAGAGGAATCACAACACTGTCGGAAGGTTCGGGATGCGAATCTTAGGTCAAGACTTATGGGCAAGTGTTACACCTACTGTCCCTGTTCACCAAGCAGTAAATAGTCACCTGGGTATTATTCGATCAATGTGGGTCGCATCCTGGTAAAGGTCAGAGTATTGGCTAATGGAACGTGGATAAGCTTGCTGTCCTTCATCTATTATCTGGTAATGGTTTCGGAGGTCATCGCCCCCGCGCCCCGGTCTCAGACCAGGCCCAGATTGGAAAATAATTAACGAAGGATTAAAAAATATTAAGAAATATGCAGGAAAGGAAGAATAAATGTATACTGTAAGTCGAAATTTATAAAATGTACCAGTGATGGATATGTGGGTCGGCAGACCACCAGCAGCAACAGTCTGGTTGACCAGCCAAGCACCAGACGAGCCTGACCTGTGGTCGGGCTCTGGAAGTAGAAGAACTCTCGGAACTCATCAAAGGTATATATTCAAGACAAAAAAAAAGACCAACAATTCCATTCAAGGCAGGTGAAATCGCAGGTCTAGAGAATGTACAGAGAACCTTTACTGCACGTATAAGTTCTGTAAAACACCTTAATTACTGGGAGTGCTTAGAGTCACTTGATCTGTACTCACTGAAGTGCAGGTAAGATAGATACACCATAATCTATACCTGGAAAATCGTAGAGGGACTGGTCCCATACCTGCACACAGAAATAACTCCCTACAAAAGCAAAAGACTGGGTAGACGGTGCAACATACCCCCAATGTAAAGTAGGGGCGCCGTTGGTACACTAAGAGAAGACACAATAAGTGTCCGGGGCCCAAGACTGTTCAACAGCCTCCCACCAGGCATAGGGGAATTACTAATAGACCCCTGGTTGCCTTCCAGAGGGAGCTGGACAGATACCTAAAGTCGGTACCCGATCAGACGGGGTGTGGTTCGTACTTTGGACTACGTGCGGCCAGCAGTAACAATCTGGTTGATCAGGCCCTGATTCACCGTGAGGCCTGGTCAAGGACTGGGCCGCTGGGGCGTTGAACCCCGGAACACCCTCCAGGTAGGTAGACAGTTCTAGAACGCCAGAGTGCAAAACATTTACGACGTTTCTGATTCTCACTCGTGATACTATGGTAATACCTTCCTGTATGGTTACTGTTTTCTCACATATTACCCTGGAAAAAGTTCAGAATTTCTTTCTAATATCCATTGGTCTACCTGCAGTCGATTTTGGGGATCTTCGTTCCTGCGGCTCGGTCCCAGACCAAACCTAATGGTTGATGGTCTGATCGACCAAGATGTTTGTGCCAGCTGCACGCACGCCAGTTTGAGTTGTCTTAAATATTTATGTTTTTATTGTTTGTAGTGGTGAGGGCTGCCCATCAGACATCGTGCTGGGGGTTACAGGTTAATAATGTGCTGTACCCGTAATTTGTCCTCATTTTCACCCTACCTTTCCCTTTTATAATTAACTGGAATGTGGAGTGTGCAGTGTGGTGTAGAGTGAAGGAATGAGGGTGTATTCCAAGTGAGCGTGGCAGTGTGTAGTGTAGTAGTTGTAGTGTGAGTCCAGGTGACCTTGGTAGTGTGTAGTGGTAGGGGACGTGTGAGAGGCTGGTGATTGTGGACTTGTCCACCTTCACCAGTGGCGGTGGTGCCGCCACTTCTTGTACTTCCTGCAAACTTCGACGTATCTCTGCTCACTTTCCTCGTCTCACTCAACACTTGCAGTACTCCCTTTATGTCAACCATGCGACCCGCCTCCAGCAGTCTCGCCTCCAGCAGTCTCGCACAAACCCATGCAGATTTAATCTTTTGAAAAAGATTGGAATGTGTTGCAGGTGTGGCGAGAAATTCCCTGAGAATCTTAAAGGAGTGTGTGAGAGGAACGGAAGGGTGTCATCTGGGGTTTTCTTGTTGTTTTCGTGAACTGAGGACGGATGCTGTGTGATACGACCGTACTCAATACTCACACGCTTCAACTTTCTTCGTTTTTTTTTTATTTTACTCTTAGCGCAACTGTATGCTATGACTCTGGAAGTCTTCTTGCATTTTGAGACGCAATGACTACAGTGCTCTGAGGTTGTCTTGTAAATCCATTTTCTTTGTTTTATGTGGGCTATTGTCATTGCCATGGTGGTGCTTGTGATGACTTTCTTGTAGCCTCGACTACTAGGCTATTTTGCTCTTGTTACTACTAATAAAAACTTATTACTCTGTAAAAACGTACTCCGTGAAACCTATTTTCTGTAAAAAAGTGTTTTGTAAAAAAATCTTCTTTATAAAAAGATAATTAAAATTGTTGTGATTGGACTTGTCGAAATTGTGGCACTGAATAATGTAACAACAGCCAGGAAGATGACGGGGTGGGTATTGAGAACTTTCAAAACAAGGGAAATAATGCCGATGGTGACACTATTCAAATCGCTAGTGCTCCCTCACTTAGAATACTGCTCAGTGCTGACGGCCCCGTTCAGGGCAGGAGAAATAGCAGAGCTGGAACAAATCCAGAGATCGTTTACGGCTCACATTGAGCCATTGAAACATCTAAATTATTGGGAACGCCTTCAAGTCTTGAACATGTACTCATTGGAGCGGAGGAGAGAGAGATACATGATAATATATACATGGAAAGTACTTGAGGGCCTGGTCCCAAATCTGCACACTGCCATAACAACATACTGGAGTGAGAGATATGGGAGAAAGTGTAAAATAAACACAGTGAGGAGCAGGGGTGCGGTGGGGACAATACGGGAGCACTGTATTAACATCCGGGGTCCCAGACTATTCAACATCTTACCAGAAGATATCCGAAACACGGCTGGAACCAGTGTAGAAGCCTTCAAGAGGAAACTGGACAAATATCTTCACCAGGTGCCAGATCAACCAGGCTGTGATGGATATGTGGGGCAGCGGGCCTCCAGCAGCAACAGCCTGGTTGACCAGGCAAGCACCAGACGAGCCTGGCCCATGGCCGGGCTCAGAGAGTAGATACTCTCGAAACTCTTCAAAGGTAAAGGTAAAGGTAACATTATCTTTTCTAGCAGTAACTGACTTCAGACTGTGTGATGCACGTTGGTCAGGCATCAAGAATACAAGGTTAATGAACCTTCTTGGTTTAGCGCTTCTATTTGATTCTAATAATAATAATGAACCTTCTGTCGGCATTTAAGTTGTTGCCTAGTTGACAAGGGCATCAACCAGGAGACCTGGTCTCCTGGTTGATGTCTTTAACCAGAGGCACCCTGTCTGGGACCGAGCCGCAGGGGCGGTGGCCCCTGGAACTGTCTTCAGGCAACCTTCACGTAATCTGCATACGGTACTAAGGTCACATGTTATTGTCATCCGTGTTGTCTTATGGTCAGCTTGACGTGCTAACATGTGAATTGTGTGAAGTGTACTGTGCAATGTGAAGGTGCTGTGCGGTGAAGTGTAATGTGGTAGAAACAGGCAATAGGAAGGTGTTGTGTGGTAGGAATAAGTGTAGAACGTGTGATGTGGTGTGGCGAAGAGCACTGGAGGATTAGTATTTTGTTTTAGGTGGATACTAAACCGGTTCTTGGCGATACAATGAAGTAGTTGGAGGTTGTGGTGCGCGTGATGTTTGTCACATGAGCTTGCTGATGCTGAAACCACCTCTTATGTGACTAGATGCGTTCACTTGCATTAGTTAACACACACAGTACCAAGGTTAAGTCTGATGAGGATTCTGAGCAGGCCACGATTAGTTTTCCCGGTGATGCTTGCGGGTTGTGATGAGGTCGACGTCTTGTGGTGTCATGCTGTGATGGTGACGGGTTGTGAAGTCGTGTGGTGTCATGCTGTGATGGTGACGGGTTGTGAAGTCGTGTGGTGTCATGCTGTGATGGTGACGGGTTGTGAAGTCGTGTGGTGTCATGCTGTGATGGTCACGGGTTGTGAAGTCGTGTGGTGTCATGCTGTGATGGTCACGGGTTGTGAAGTCGTGTGGTGTCATGCTGTGATGGTCACGGGTTGTGAAGTCGTGTGGTGTCATGCTGTGATGGTCACGGGTTGTGAAGTCGTGTGGTGTCATGCTGTGATGGTGACGGGTTGTGAAGTCGTGTGGTGTCATGCTGTGATGGTCACGGGTTGTGAAGTCGTGTGGTGTCATGCTGTGATGGTCACGGGTTGTGAAGTCGTGTGGTGTCATGCTGTGATGGTCACGGGTTGTGAAGTCGTGTGATGTCATGCTGTGATTGTGACGAGTTGTGCTGAGATCTTATGGTGGTGGTGTGATGATGTGTCGTGTAGAGATAACGTTCCTAGGAAAAAAAAAATATTCAAGATTATCATGAATACCCCAGTGTGAGAATTATATGATAGGAACACCCAGTGTGCCGTTATACTATTCTCTGTAAGTTAGATGTGAGAACACCCGTAGTGTGCTGTTACCATATTCTTTGAGTTACATGATAAGTAGACTTGCATTGTGGATATCACGAAGTGTTATTCCACTATTGGTTCTTTAGGTACAACAACATCCAAGATTTCATTGCAGCAGAACTGCAACGAAATCTTGGAATGGTGGTGGTGGGAGGAGAGGCGGAGGATGTGTATGTGGTGTTTGAGATGGCATGAAGCTGGTGTGTCCTGACCTGTACCTCACACAAGTTTTTATTTTTATTATCTGGTACTGGTCTGACGGGTTTTTGTGTGGTGGTGCCTGTGGCCCTGTCCGCCAGTGTTGCAAGCGCTGGCCGCAGCGCTGCCACCCACCTTCACGCTCCCTCCATCTCCCTCTCCAAAACTGGTTTAGTTTGCCACATTTTTTTTTTTTTTTTGCACGGAAACACGTTTACCTCTGTGTAAAATGTAATAAATGACCACATGATAAGATTATTTCCTATGTTGCAGGAATGACAACGTAAATGGAATTTGTGGACACATTAAAGTTCAAGGTTCATTTACCTTTTGTGTGTATATTGGTGATTGAAAAAGGTGGAGGTGAATTTGTCTCCATAAACTGACATCAAGGCCTCCAGTTGCACTTGTAATGAGCATCTCGACAGTTTTATGCTACACTGACTTGAGACATTGTGTGTTAGTTACCATTTTGTCCTAGGCACATGTCGATTAGACACTAGGCCTGTTGTATGTATGTATGTGTGTGTGTAACGAAACACTTCGAAATGTTTCGGCCCCGCCGGGAATTGAACCCGGGCCCTCCGTGCGTGAACCAAGAGCGCTAGCCACCATGCCATCGGGGCGTATGTGTGTGTGTGTGTGTGTGTGTGTGTAAAGTTTTAAATCAGACAAACGTGTAATGATTATTAGCGTTAGGTATAGGCATTTGGTTAGTAGACAGCAATCAACCAAGGAGGTGATACCGTCTACCGTATGAGTATGGAACAGAAGCCTGTTAAACATTTTAAACTCTGGCAAGTTTGCTGATCTTTTTTTATCTCGGTAACACATATAATTACTTAAGTATTTTACATACGTCTACTTATATTCATTATATTCGGTATACTCTTATACGTGCTTTCCTTTGTACTCACAATTCATATCCGTATAATTTCATTACATTATTTAGAAGGCCTTTGAAGAGTTTCGAGAGTTTCTCTACTCTCTGAGCCCGGCCATGGGCCAGGCACGTCTGGGGCTTGCCTGGTCAACCAGGCTGTTGCTGCTGGAGGCCCGCTGCCCCACATATCCGTCACAGCCTGGTTGATCTGGCACCTAGTGAAGATACTTGTCCAGTTTCCTCTTGAAGGCTTCTACACTTGTTCCAGTTGTTTCTGATATCTTCTGGTAAGATGTTGAATAGTTGGGATTCCGGATGTTGATACAGTGTTCCCTTATTGTCCCCACCGCACTCCTGCTCCTCACTGGGTTTATTCTACACTTCCATATCTCTCACTCCAGTATGTTATGGCAGTGTGCAGATTTGGGACCAGGCCCTCGATTACTTTCCAGGTATATATATTATCATGTATCTCTCTCTCCTCCACTCCAATGAGTACATGTTCAAGACTTGAAGGCGTTCCCAATAATTTAGATGTTTCACTGGCTCAATGTGAGCCATAAACGATCTCTGTATTTGTTCCAGCTCTGATATTTCTCCTGCTTTGAACGAGGCCATCAGCAATGAGCAATATTCTAAGTGAGGGAGCACTAGCGATTTGAGGAGTGTCACCATTGGCATGGTCTAGACTGGACTACGGTGGGAGGGGAAGGAGTGATGATTCTGGGTACCATTAACAGATATATCAGGAGTGGCCCTTGATGAAGCCACCTCCAGCCACAAAATAACCAGTCATGGACGCCCACAGGTCTTAATCGCTGAAAAAATACTCCTTTCAGTTATCTTGTAAAGTTGATTCATACATACACTTTTTACACCATTCACATTTTAAATGCAAATTCTTCGTTTTCGTGCTTACCCGAGTGTCATTTGTGATGATTGTAGTAGGTAAGAAGGTAAAGGAGTCAATAAAGGTGTATAGAGCATGTCAGGCCAAGGTTGTGGTTGGGTAGTACTTATGTGTGGTGGTCCCCGCTGCTGCCCGATGAATGTTCTTGCTCCACCACTTGACCACCCGCGGCCACACTTGCCTTTATAATGGATACGCTTACTTAACACTCCAAAGAGTGTGACTGGGCCAGGTTAATGTTTTCGTGAAATTGGGGAAGAGGTTATTCATTGGCTTCACGCAGGTTAGGAGGTAGTGTAGAAGTTGGTTAGGCCGTTAAAACATAAGGAAGCTGCACTGGTTCATGCTAGGCAGGTCCTACACACACCTACTCATTTTCTCTGGTGTATTTGTCTAACCTATTTTTAAAGCTACCTACGAGTAAGGTATTCGTTTCAAATACGCTACTTGGAAGTTTGTTCCATTTTGTCTTCTGCAAAACTAGTTTTTTCTATGTATATTTTCTAATACTTATTGACTATATCTTAGCCATTAATTAAGGCCACAAGACTCCAGCATACTAACGACTCTAATCCTTAAAACAGGGATTAAAGTAAATGCATGGTACCTTTGATGAGTTTCAAGAGTTTCTACTCCCGGAGCCCAGCCATGGGCCAGGCTCGTCTGGTGCTAACCTGGTCAAATACACATCTTCCGGTGTATGTACTGTGTAGAGGTGGCACTTCTTCCAACTTAATTCCCTTAATTCTCTTGAGCTTTGGATGTCATTAAGCAATATCTGGCAAGCTGCACTCAGTTCCTGAGAATGGAAGGGGTGGTGAGGGCAGCGCACATGCTTCCTCTGTATAATTAACTGCTGCTTCTTAAGCAAGGGATATATACATGTATATACCATGAGGTATATCTCTTACTGTATATACACTGGGAGTTTGATAATTAAAGCACTATCTTAGGGATTAAAATACTGTATCTTTGTGACCTTTGTGGGGAATAGGAAGCAGTCAGATTTGATCAAAGGAAGGGAAGGATGGCACTAATTCCTTGGACCAACAACCCTTCAGCATCAAGTTCTAATCAGGATAAGCAAAGCCTATTGTTGATTCCAGGAGTCTTGATAATACCTTTACTGTTGAAACGTTTCGCCTACACAGTAGGCTTCTTCAGTCAAATACAGAGGAAGCAGTGTAGTAGTGAAATAAAGGTTATATAATCAGTCCACCAGCCTTGGAGAAAAAGTATTTGAGGTGGTCAGTCCAGGCTGAGGGACTGACCTGTATATACCTGGAAATTATTTTAGGTCTTTGTCCCAAATCTGCACATTGCCATAACATACTGGAGTGAGAAATATAGGAGGAAGTGCAGATAAACCCAGTGAAAAGCTGGGGGTGCCATGGGCACAATAAGAGAACACTGAACATCTCTGTTCCCAGGCAATTCTGCATTTTACCAGAAGATATCAGAAACACTGCTGGGACAAGTGTAGAAATCTTTAAGAAGAAACTGGACAGGTATCTTCACCAGGTGCAAGATCAACCAGTCTGTGATGGATGTGTGGATCAGCAAGCTGCCAGCATCAGCAGCCAGCTTGGCCAGGCAAGCACCGTGGCCCAGGGCCGGGAGTAGAAAACTCTTGAAATTCATTAAAGTTATATTTCTTTGTAATGTTTGGGTATTTGGGTTCTGCCCAGTTTGACTGGTGTTTGTAATACGTATTTTAGGGTTCAGTTTTTTTTTTATTGTGATGTGCATGTGACCTATTTTGGTTTCCCAAATGACTTATGCTATGCCATAGTCAGTCACATTTAGTAAATGCCCTTGTAAACTCTTGTAGATCTAGATCACATCTGCATGGATATGTAAATTAATTAAACTTTTCCTATTCAGTCTTTTACATGTAGTCTATATGACTAAATTTCAGAAAAATCATGCTTTTGGCCATACCTTATCTGTCTACATAGTGCTGTAATCTGCTGAATGGAAAGAATAACCCAGCCCATGGCTGGGATTCCAGGAGTAGAAAGACTGGAAACTCATCAAAGGTATAGGAAAGTTAGTAATCACAATTTTTTATCAAATTTTTGTGATTAGTTTTCAATTTAGGAAGTCATGTGCTAAACAAAGAAAATAGGCTTTGCAATAAAATTTAAGAAAAAATAAAGCTGTTCAAGAAATGATTGTTAGAAAAATATATTGCAGACTCTTTCATAATGGGGGTTACGTTCTTGTCAATTAGTGAAATAAAAATCACGCTGCGCGAAGTGAAAACCTTACAGGAAAAATAGTTATGTTCCAGACCATTCCAAAGTTAACCCACATCATTCTTTTTTAAACTATTAGATAAAAATTATTCCAGTACAGCCTCTCCTCACTTAGCGACGTACTCATTTACCGATGCCTCGGACTTATGATGGGCTCTCTGACCAGTATTCATACCTAAATAATGTATATTAGAGCTGATTTCCTCTATTCTGTTTATTTCAGATATAAACATTTAAAAATATTCAAGAAATGTTATAAATGGTGCAAAGGCGACATTAAAACAATATCAGAGATTGTTGACACAAACTCACTACCATTATAGTATGCTCCTCACTTAGTGACGAAGTCATTTAACTTCGTGTTCTTAGGAACGGAACTCCGTCGTTAAGTGAGGAGAGGCTGTATAACCCACCTCACATTCTGTTAGTCAACATTTGTAGTATAAGTTTTGGGAAAGGTTAATCCTTTCACTGTCGGTCCCGTAATATTACGGCTTCCAAGCCAGTGTCGGGCCCGTAATATTACGCCAAAATTCTAGTAGCTTCAAATCTTGCTGGAGAAAGCTGGTAGGCCTACATATAAGAGAATGGGTCTGAGTGGTCAGTGTGCGTAGTATAAAAAAGATCTTGCAGCACGCATTGCATAATGAGAAAAAAAACTCCGACCGTGTTTTTGATTTAAAACACCGACTTTGTGGTGTATTTTCGTATGGTATTTATTTTTGTATTCTCGTTTTCCTGGTCTCATTTAATAGAATGGAATATATATTACAGAAATAGAGATGATTTTGAATGGTTTACAGACTAAAAGTACCTTGAAATCGAGCTCAAAGTAGTGGAAATGTTCGATTTTTGTCGATGTTCAAGAGTAAACAAATCACGTCACATGTCCAATACACGTCAACTGGTGGGTCTAATATGCTTTCACAAATGCGCTGATATTATTTATACCATATTTACATAATGCAGTAGTCTGCATAATAGTAAATCTTCTATTTTTTGTGTGAATAAAAATTCAAAATGGAAAGCAAACGTGATATAAGAGGGGCCTGGAGACGTGACTAATGAACAGATAAATAATTATTTTAGTCATAGGAATGTTTGTATTGTTAATTCTGGACCCTGTTTTGAAATTGGCCTTACTCGAATTGTGTATGAAATTGGCCCAATTATCAATTTCTAATCACTTTTTTTGGGTAGTTGAAATTGGTAAATTGGCGGTTTCTTGTACTCAATTGATAGAACTAATGTAGTTCTAGCGAAATAGCTATGAGTTTGGTTGACTGGCACAATGGAATCAAGCGAAAATAGGGCTCAAATTCTGCGAAATTACCGATGAGTAAACATCGCTGAGATTGCTAACTTCACAGGAGTGTAATTCTGTAAGTTTTCCATCAAATTTTGTACTTTTGGTGTCATTACCATCCGGAAAAGATTATCATTTTATAAGAAAAAATATATATTTTTTTAAATTCTTCGACACTGAGAGCAAGTTTGTGAGCAGGGGTCTCAGCAGTGAAAGTCACCATTTGTAGTATAAGTTTGGGAAAAGTTAAAATCACCATTTGTAGTATAAGTTTAGGAAAGGTTAAAGTCACCATTTGTAGTATGTATAAGTTTTGGGAAAGGTTAAAGTCACCATTTGTAGTATAAGTTTAGGAAAGGTTAAAGTCACCATTTGTAGTATAAGTTTAGGAAAGGTTAAAGTCACCATTTGTAGTATAAGTTTAGGAAAGGTTAAAGTGGGTCAGAAGTTGTTGTAACTCACACGGCTTCTTGATCAGCTGATGCTCGCTTATAAACTTTGTTACAAAGTTGCACTTCTTAAAACTCTCAAGCCATCCAGAACTAAACTTGCACAGTTTTATAATAAGCTAGGGCTGTATTCTTTATTATCTTAGCCCCAAGGGGAGCCTCTTTCTGGGGCTTTTCCTCAGTCTGCATGTTAAGTAACTTTTCTGTCATGTTTTCTGATCTTGACATTTTTTTTTTTTTTGAGCATGTTCTACACAGAGACATACAGTGGTACCCCGAGTTTCGAACTTTCTTTGTTCCAGAAGGCTGTTCAAGTGCCGTTACCGAACAAATTTTTTCCCATAAGGAATAATGTAAATTAGTTTAGTCTGTTTCAGACCCCCAAAAATACACTTACAAACATGCTGGGAAGACACAGACACATTGATGAATGTTTTTTGTTTTGTTTTTTCTCCAAGTCGGCCTTCTCCCACCGAGGCAAGGTGACCCAAAAAGAAAGAAAATCCCCAAAAAGAAAATACTTTCATCATCATTCAATACTTTCACCTCACTCATACATAATCACTGTCTTTGCAGAGGCGCTCAGATATGACAGTTTAGAAGCATATACATGTATAAAGATATATATAATACATAAAACATAATCCCTCCAAACTGCCATTATCCCAAACCCCTCCTTTAAAGTGCAGGCATTGTACTTCCCATTCCAGGACTCAAGTCCGGCTAACCAGTTTCCCTGAATCCCTTCACTAAATATTACCCTGCTCACACTCCAACAGCTCGTCAGGTCCCAAAAACCATTCGTCTCCATTCACTCCTATCTAACACGCTCACACACGCTTGCTGGAAGTCATTCATGAGTGCAATATGCTTACTACATCAGCTCTTATTTTTTTCTCATGTTTTCTAATTTTACAAATAGTTTATTCACTTGCACCAAACTTGGAGAATTTGGATCACAAACGCACTACCTCTAAGCATTTCTAACACTCGCATTTTCTCAGCATCATAATGGATTCGTGCTTATTCTTCTTAGCATTTACAGCATTACTAGTATTCCTGCTGAGTGCCATGGTTAATATCCAGATTGGTGTACAAAATGCTTCCACACGTGGGGGAAGTAAGTAGGAAGTAAGAAGCTGTGTCCATGAAATGCTTTAGTTCTGTAAGGCGAAGCTGTCTCTCATTAGGAAAATAGTACCATATGCAAATTTTACACATAACTTGTGCTAACATTTTACACATTACTTTTTTTTATTTTAGAGAGATTTTATATAGCATAATACGTATGAAGGTTTTCCTGTATTAAAATTTTTTTGGTAGCACTTTTTTAAATGTGTTGCCAAAAAATTGTGCAATGTGAAATTGTGTTACAAGAGGGTTAGCTTTATACAGCCTTTCTTCATTTAGCGACTTGTTTACCGATGACTAGGACTTACGACAGGCTCTCTGATCAATTTACATATGTAAATAATGTATATTAGAGCTGATTTCCTTTATTCTGTTTATTACAATATACAGTACACTAGTGTATAAACATTTAAAAATATATCAGAAATGTTTTAAATGATACAAAGGTAACATTAAAACAATATCAAAGATGGTTGACACAAACCCACTACCATTATAGTATGCTCCTCACTTAGCGATGAATTCGTTTACCGATATGGTCTTAGGAACGGAACTCCGTCGTTAAGTGAGGAGAGGCTGTAATTGAATGATGTGGATTACAGAGGACATAGATTCCATGGTTTGACAGTGCAGCATCTAAATTTGTTACATTGCACTTTTCATCTTGGGTTGAATATTTGTAGCAGTGTATTTTTATTATGTAAAATACATGTTCTAATATTGTACTGTACTGTTCTATTAAACTTTTTGTGACTATTAATAATGTTCATGTTTTTTGCAGGAAAGTGTGTTGGAGGGTTGCGGTGGAGGAAACGCGGCCAAGGAAGTGTAACAAGTGAAGCATCATCTGGTGAAGAGGAGACACGCACAGCTCGTGAGCGCAGACCACGCCATCATACACCAGATCCTCCTAGGCGTATACTAACACGCTTGGAGAAACAGCATAGTACCGAGGACGGCACTTCCAGCAGTAGTGGTAACTCTACACCGGATCATCGCCCAATTCGCCGACCCTATAGAAATAGTAGATTACAAAACTTCAACACTGGACATAGTTACTCTGATGTTATAAGCATCAGTAGTAGTGTTAGCAGTAATAATAGTAGTAGCTTTAATACGAGTACAAGCGGCAGTAACACCAGTGCCAGCAGTACCAGTACGAGCAGTAGCAGCACGCCAGAACCCGAGCTACCATCCCGACCACCATCACGTAGAGTTGCAGCAGCAGCAGCTCTTAGGCACCAGAAACTAGGCATTCACCGAGCTTCAGGGGGTAAGAGAGTACCAGCTAACAATGGTGCTACCAGACGACCCTCACAAAGATGGCGTAATGTATCGCCTGTAACCCGTGTTTCTCAACCTTCGTCGCCATCCACAACACTTTACTCAAATAAAAACAAAAAAAATAACGAAAACAATAGGAATAGTACTAACTGTGAAGATAATACTATCAAAAGTCAAAAACGAAAAAATAACAGCCCAAACAGAGCATCCAACAAAAACAACAAGTGTGGTACCGGTATTGACCTTGCAATTAAAGGGAAGACTCTGTTAGAAGCAAGATCACAGTTTTCACTTAAGCAAGATATTATTAAAGAAAATATCAAATCAGAGGCTGATACTACAAATATTATTAATAATTCCGAGGATCCTGTTGTGGTTTATGAAAAGACTAATTTTCATCAGAATCAGTCACCACCAAATAGAAGAACAGTTGAAAATAGAAATTTGAGCAGGAAGAGTGCATTGAATTTAACAAAGGATTTACCAGCAAGTAAACCTATATCTTCACAATTAATAATTAAAAAAGAGTCTACAACTAGAGTAACTCCATCCTGTAATAAATTCTATAAGGAAAAGGACGAGATTAGTAAGGCGTATCCGAAAAATGCCCGAAACACTGTTGTCGTACCACCTATAAGCACCTCTTCTTATAATGATGAAGTCTTTATAATTGAACCAAGTAAAGAGACTTCTGCAAGTTCATTCCCAGTTAGTTCAGTAACAGCTGAAAAAAACTCTAAGACTGTTATAAAAAGCTCAAGTACAGGCCTAATTGTGAAAAAACTGCCAACTCCCAGTTTATCCAAAGAGGAAAACCCTAAAAGAATATTCCCTTCTAGTACGTTAGTTGCATCTAATGAGCAAATCAAGGATGAAAATCAGTGCAGGTCAGAGGTAGCTTTAAAAGTTTTAGGGGAAAAAGACAAGTCTTGTGAAAAGGTTCCCCAAACTAACAAGGAATTGCCTACTAAAGCAGCGTTGGAGTGTTCTGCCTCAAAAGAAAATAACGGCAAAACAGAAAGCTCTAATATATGTACTTGTGCGTGTGGCAACACTTCAGTTAACGATTCACTTGTGACTACTACTGCTGTAGTAAGGAAGTCTAATTTAAGTGAGAATGTGATAGAAACCACGGGTGTTATACGAACAACAGGTGATAGTTCTGCATTTGTTAGCCAGCATGACAAAAGTGTTAAGAGTGCCAATTTTGGCCCAAGTGCCAACAGTGTTGTGGTGAACAGCAGCATTGCTGCAGTGTGTGACGTAACCACTACAGTGAGTACAGTGTGTACAGTGTCGACTGTGACTAGTGTGTCTATAGTGCCAGGCACAACCAGTGCCATTGTTAGTTCATCCAATGTCACTGGACTTACTTGGTCTTCAGACAGCTTCAAAGTGAACTCTAGTAGTAATAGTAACAATAGTTGTAGTACTAATAGTAATCGTGGGTGTGCAGAGGTGGCGGGCGTGGTGAGCGGGCGGGCAGTCACCATTACAGCAACTAGCGGGCCAGGTCCCACGTGCAGTTCCCGTGTGGCCTCCCCACCTTCTGTAAGCATCACGGCAGTGGTGCGTAGCCCTGTCCACCTCCAGCCCGCCAACCCCGACCCTGCCCATCTTGCCCCGCACCATCATGACGGGGCACCTCACACATCCCTGCACCACCAGCCGGCTCACCCATATCATCACCAACAACATCACCAACTCCAACAACATCAGTCACAGCAGCTTAGCACCCCGTCAACAGCCACCAGGATGGATCATTGTGACGGTTCAAGTGACTCCGGTGTGAGTGTAACTGAGCGTTCTGTGTCACGCTCTTCAGTTCTGAGTGATGACAGGTCATCTTCAGCAGAAGTGAAGCCCAACACACCTACACCTGCAGCTGGTCAAACAAAGACATCACAGGCATCCTCACTCTTCATAGACCGTAAGGAACCTGTTCGTGTTTGGCGTGACCCATCACTTGTGTCTCAGTCAGAGCACACAGTGCGTCACATTCATTCTGTGCAGCACACCAGCATGTCACAGCACTATCCAGGGGTGCCACCCCCTCACCTTGCAGCTCCAACTGGGGGCTCTGGTGGTTCCCACGGACCTGCTCACCATGGCTCACATGGCCAACCTCCTGCATCCATTGCACATGGTCTGCCTCCTGGCTTACCCTATCCAACACACCCTGGAGCAGGTACTGCAGGTGTACCCCCACCCTTGCATCTGCCTCCTGGTCTTCAGCAACCACTTGCTGGCTTATATCCATCTATTTCTCACGATGTGTGGAAGCAGCTTACTCCCGTACCCCCACTACCACCACATGCATATGGTCTTCTAACTCACCATCAAGAAGAACTGCTTCAGCTGGAACGTGCTCGGGAAATGGATCGGGAGCGTGTTGAGCAGGAGAGACTTCATAGGTAAGTAATATATACTTTATATATTAAAATAATCTTTTATTCTATATAATATTTTTAAGCGATTGTCTCTTTTTAAAGGATCTTAAAAATTTCAAAGTGCATGCCATTAGGATTTTAATTAGTCTACTAATATTTAAAAAAAATTTAATTGTAGTAATAAGTAATGCAGGTTTAAAAAGAAATGGGTTCATATCACAAAAGAAAAAAGTAGTAGAGCATAGTAATATATAACTGTATTTTGTAAAATATTTCCAAAAGAAATTTAGTTCATCATTATTGCTCATTTTTGTTTTATGCAATAATGCCGTATAAATCCACAACAGGTTACTTTTAACACAATTTATTCATAGATATATCAAAGAACTGAAGGAGAATATCACATGGAAAGTGTGATATCAAGAACAGTGGAATAGTGGGAAGGAAGCAATTTGTCTTGGACAATTCATGATGCACAACCCCACTGTTACACCATAGTCACAAAATCCACCACCACCACCAAATTCACCCACCACCTTGACTAGCATCATTCCATACTCACGCATGCATTCCCTTCCCTCCATACCTACCACCAACCATATTTAAACCCTTAAGAACTATAGAAAAGCCAGGAAAACTGTCCACATTGTAGCAGTCGCATGATCTGTCCACTGTATATATTGTCAGAGATGCAGAGCTGGAATACATCTAATCTGACATTAGTCTGTCTGATGAAAACAAGAAATGGAATGCAGTATCACTGTATCTTTTGGATACAGTATTTGAAAAAGCCAAAAGATGACCAGCACTGGTCAGCATCCCTACATCAATCAAATGAATCATTCATGACTGGCTTGCTTAGCTGTGCAAAGACCTGTATCAAAGACCATGATAAATCCGGCACAGTCCACCAAGCCGAGACATATAACAGAAATGACACCACTGTTGTCATTAAAGTTTTGTGTCTGATACCATTGGTCATGGTGGGTCTGGAGCTAATACTGGTGCAGTTTCTGATGGTCCTGTCACTGGTACCATGATCCTGATTTTTTTTTTTGTTGGCACTGGTGACCCTGATGTTTTTTTTTTATATATATATATTTTTTAGATGGTCGTAATGAGGCTGGTGATTGCACTGGTATTAGTGCTGATGTTGTCGAAGTGTTGCTGGAAATAATGCCTGTTGGGAACCCGGAGCACCAAGCCACACCCAACAGAAACTTTAAATGTGTAAATTTTATTCTTGGGTCCTCTGCCAATATTGGAACTAACAAAAAAGGGAGCTTTTGAAATGACAAAAATCTCTTAAATAAAGGCAGATGGTGCTCCAGGTCTTGCAAACATTTTCACCCAAAGATGTGCCATAGTTCAGTAAGTGAGGGATGGTGTTATAACTCAAGCTGTCTGGCAGATTATAACCAAACTTCCAAGGGATGCATGATTATAGTTTTTAGTGCCAGGAAGTGGGAAAAAAATGGCAAGAAATGCTAAAAATGTATTACCACTTAAGACTCATGCTGGACTAGAGTCAAAGCCAGTGGTGGGCTCATCAATAAACCCTCAGCACAGCAACTAGCATTATATCATCTTTTGTGTTTACAAATGTGCAGGGTCTCAAACTGAGGAAAGACAGTAAAATATCATTTATTAGTGGTTTTTTCACAGTCAGATGCAATGTTTGTAGATTTCACATAGATTCACATAAGACTATTTTATGATGTAGCCTTATCCTCAATTGACTTTGAAAAAATCATCGATAGCGTGTCCATGCATTCTACAGCATTCTCAGGCTTTCAATATTAAATGGAGAAGGAGCCTGGACAGCTAGGTAGAAAATGCAGAAATATTTTTCACTCCAGCAGAAGGTCGCACAGACCAACTAACTGACATTAGTACAAATCCCATAGATTTTGAAAAAGAAATTTACAACATGCCCACTCACTCAGCACTTGGACCAGATTCATGGAATGCTCTATTTATAAAGAAGTGCAAAGTACCACTAGCACGAGCCCTCAGTATTCTTTGGAGAAAGAGCTTAGATCTAGGTGAAATACCGGAGGCCTTAAAGAGTGCAGACATAGCTCCTTTGCATAAGGGAGGTAGTAGAGTACTAGCTAAAAATTATAGACCAGTAGCCGTAACTTTTCACATCATAAAAATCTTTGAAAGAATGATGAGGCAGCCGATTACAAATTTTATAGACCAGCATAACCCGAACCAGCATTGTTTTAGAGCAGGACAATCATGCCTTTCACAGCTGCTGAACCATTATGACAGAATTACGCAGGGATTGGAAGGTGACCAAAATGCAGATGTGATTTACACAGATTTTGCAAAGGCGTTTGACAAATGCAGTCATAGTGATAGCACACAAAATGAGGGCCATGGGCATTACAGGGAAGGTAGGCAGATGGATTTTTGAGTTCCTAACACACAGAACACAAAAGGTAGTAGTAAACAGAGCAAGATCCAGCATCAGGGAGGTCAAAAGCTCAGTGCCCCAAGGCACTGTCCTGGCACCTCTGCTGTTTCTCATCCTTATAGCAGACATAGGTAAAAACACCCGTCACACTTTTGTATCATCATTTGTAGATGACACTAAAATAAGCATGAAAGTCACTATGGTAGAGGACACTGAAAAATTACAAGAAGACATAAGCAGGGTTTTCTAGTGGGCAGTGGAGAACAGCAAGACGTTCAGTGGTGATAAGTTCCAGCTGCTTAGGTATGGAAAGAATGAAGAACTCAAAAGGAACACTGTACTATACTAAACTCAAGAGGGTCACCAAATAGAATGAAAGGAACACGTAAAAGACCTGGGAATAATTATGTCAGCTGACCTTTCTTTTAAAGACCATAACAAGACAAAGATCACGACAGCCAGGAAGATAACGGGGTGGGTATTGAGAACTTTCAAAACAAGTGAAATAATGTCAGTGGTGACACTCTTCAAATCGCTAGTGCTCCCTCTCTTAGACTATTGCTCAGTGCTGATGGCCCTGTTCAAAGCAGGAGAAATATCAGAGCTGGAACAAATAGAGATTATTTACGGCTCGCATTGAGCCAGTAAAGCACATAAATTACTAGGAACGCCTTCAAGTCTTGAACATGTACTCATTGGAGTGGAGGAGAGAGAGATACATGATAATATATACCTGGAAAGTACTCAAGGGCCTGGTCCCAAATCTGCACACTGCCATAACGTACTGGAGTGAGAGATATTGGAGGAAGTGTAAAATAAACCCAGTAAGGAGCAGGAGTGCAGTGTGGACAATAAGGGAACACTGTATTAACATCTGGGGTCCCAGACTATTCAACATCTTACCAGAAGATATCAGAAACACAACTGGAACAAGTGTAGAAGCCTTCAAGAGGAAACTGGACAAATATCTTCACCAGGTGCCAGATCAACCAGGCTGTGATGGATATGTGGGGCAGCAACAGCCTGGTAGACCAGGCATGCACCAGACGAGCTTGGCCAGGCTCCGAGAGAAGTGAAACTCTTGAAGCCCTTCAAAGGTATATCAAAGGCAAAGGTGTCATTAAAAACCATCAGTATTGCCAGACTTCACAAAGGTAGCAGTAAAACAACACATCATCAAAATACTGTAATTGGATGGGTCCTGAGAAGAATGATTGCCAATCACATGGTACATGTATCGCAAAAGTTACACAATCCAAGGTAGCAAGGGTTTAGATCAGGTTGTTTTTGCTTTAACAGTAGCTACACCATTATGACATGGTCTTGGATGCATTGGAAGACAAGAGAAATTCTGATGTACTGCCCATTGATTTTGAAAAAGGCTTCAAGAAGTGCAATCATGATGTGATAACCCACAAAATGTGTGCAAAAGGAATAAATGGTAAAGTGGGCAGATGGATATATAACTTCTTAACAAATAGAAAATACAGTGGAACCTCGGTTTTCGTTTTTAATTCGTTCCAGAAAGTCTGACGAAAACCAAATTCAACGAAAACTGAAGCAATATTTCCCATAAGAAATAATGTAAATCCAATTAATCTGTTCCAGACACACAAAAAATACATTTTATAGAGAATAACTATAGTTTTACTTACAGAAAACAATGAGAAATAAATATAAAGCACTAATGAAATGGATAAATGAACATTTAAATAAGTTTTACCTGTATTGAAGACTTGTTGGCATATGGAAGACGGCTAGGAGGGGAGAGGGAGGAGAGGTCATCTCTACCACCCTCTACCACCATCACTACCACCCTCTACCACTCTCTACCACCATCACAACCACTACCACCCTCTACCACCAACAAAGCAATACTGACTCAGAATGCATGCATGGGATGCTTTGTGTGGGCGCGGGCAGGCGGACGAAAATCAAGGTGACGAATGAAAACTGAGACAATATTTTGATGAAAAAAGTCGTCGAAAACCGAATTCGACGAAAACCAGGGCAAATGAAAATCAAGGTTCCACTGTAGTAGTAAACAGAGTGAAATCCGGGGCTGCCACAGTGAAATGCTCTGTTTCTCAAGGCACAGTATTCGCCCCATTTGTTTCTCATTCTTATATCCGATATAAACAAGGCTATAAACCATAGCACTGTAACATCCTTAGCTGATAACACCTGAATCTCTGTATGACTGGCATTTGTGAAAGGTACAGTGATTTTCAAGCAGATATAAATCAAGCCCTCCAGTCGGCCTCAGATGATATGATAATGTTGATCTTCAAGTCACTTGTACTCTACTGGCTGGATTACTGCGATATACTGACAGCTTCTTTCAGGGCAGGTGAGATTACTGAGCTAAAAAACATAGAGAACCTTCACTGCCTATATACTAGAAATCAGACATCTGAGCAGTTGCGAACACTTGAACTTTCTACAACAGCATTCCTTGCAATGTAGGTGAGAAAGTTACATCATAATTTACACCTGGAAAATCCTGGAGGGACTGGTCCCAAACCTGCACACCGAACTCGCTCCATATGTAAAAAAAAAAAAAAAGAGCCTTTGCAGATGGCGCAGAGTATCTCCAGTAAAAAGCAGAGGTGCATCAAGTACACTAAGAACTCAGTGATTGTCAAAAGTCCATGACTTTAAAGTACCCTCCCTTCCTGCATAGGAGGAATTACCAACAAGCCTCAGGATGTCTTCAAGAAGGAACTTGACAAGTTCCTCGAGTTAGTTCCTCACCTGCTGGGCTGTGGTTTGTATGTTGGATTGTATGTTGCCAGCAATAACAGCCTTACTGATCAGGCCTTGATCCACCAGGAAGCCTGGTCTGTGACTGTTTACAGCAGAGGCGTTAACTCCAGAAGCATCCCTTGGGCATGCTTCAGATAGGGAAGAGTCTGGGTCAGTGAAAATAATTACAAATGGGGTTGTGCAAAGCATCGATATTGGTAGGTATCGGCTAAAATTGATTATAGGTGACGTTCAATGGTGATAAGTTTAAGCTGCTAGGTATGGAAAAATGAAGAACTCAAAAGGACACTATATACATAACGCAAAGGGTCACCACATAGAAAAAGGAACAGTAAAGGACTTGGGAATAATTAGTTGCTGATCTGTCTGTTTAAAGACCATAAAAGACAAAGATCACAACAGCCAGGAAGATGACGGGGTGGGTATTGAGAACTTTCAAAACAAGGAAATAATGCCGATGGTGACACTATTCAAATCGCTAGTGCTCCCTCACTTAGAATACTGCTCAGTGCTGACGGCCCCGTTCAGGGCAGGAGAAATAGCAGAGCTGGAACAAATCCAGAGATCGTTTACGGCTCACATTGAGCCATTGAAACATCTAAATTATTGGGAACGCCTTCAAGTCTTGAACATGTACTCATTGGAGCGGAGGAGAGAGATACATGATAATATATACATGGAAAGTACTTGAGGGCCTGGTCCCAAATCTGCACACTGCCATAACAACATACTGGAGTGAGAGATATGGGAGAAAGTGTAAAATAAACCCAGTGAGGAGCAGGGGTGCGGTGGGGACAATACGGGAGCACTGTATTAACATCCGGGGTCCCAGACTATTCAACATCTTACCAGAAGATATCCGAAACACGGCTGGAACCAGTGTAGAAGCCTTCAAGAGGAAACTGGACAAATATCTTCACCAGGTGCCAGATCAACCAGGCTGTGATGGATATGTGGGGCAGCGGGCCTCCAGCAGCAACAGCCTGGTTGACCAGGCAAGCACCAGACGAGCCTGGCCCATGGCCGGGCTCAGAGAGTAGATACTCTCGAAACTCTTCAAAGGTATATCAAAGGTTCAAAGGTATGTATCGGTCAATTTTAATGTTACCAGTAGTAGTGGGGATCAGTATAGGTATTGCCCTAAAACTAAGTAATGGTGTCGGCTTATAATTGAGCATTGATATGGGCAAAAAAAAAATTATTGTTCTATCATGAGTTACAATGTATGGTAAAGCTGGTGGGAAGTGTGGCTATTTTGTTGTTTATTTAGGCACGAGAAAAATGGATAGCAGTGTTATTCAGTATTATTTTCATAAAATAAAGAAGTTTTGTATCAGCACAATTTTTTTTTTGGAAATGTTTTACTGACTATAGTTATTACATGATATTACTACACAGGATATAGAGTAGACATCATAAATGTGCATGCACACACAAAACGAGACTACTCACATTAACCTATTGTTTTAAATATGTGTATAATACTGAAACGTGTATGTGTTCCTCACTTAAACTAGTAATTCGTAGGATTACTCTTCCTCTTGATTCACCCTTTAAGTCACCTAGGCGTTGATAAGGCTAGCTTGTGGAGGATTGAAAAATCAATGCCGTCCCACACCTGCTTAATGGCAGTCAAGATGATGATGTTAAAGGACACGTCCATGCCACGAAGCTTAAACTTAAGTTTCCAAATGTTCTCTGTTGGATTTAAGTCGTGAGTTTCCAGGCTAGTTATTAAAGTATGGGAAAATCATAATAATTTTGCCAGTTCTTTGTTTTAAGTGTGTGTGTACTCACCTAATTGTGGTTGCAGGGGTCTATTCATAGTTCCTGGCTCTTGTGTGTGTATGTTGTGTTTAGCTTGAAACAGGGTTTAAAGTAGCGATGTTATTCGATTTTTGAAGATTTTCCCAAGGAAGTGCAAACCCTTACCATCTTCATGCACCCCCATCATCCGGTCTGTTTTACGGGTTTTTGTTAAGTCTGCTTCAATAATTAGGACGCCTAAACCATGACCAATCATTCCTGGTTATATTTTATTATCCGAGAGATAGGGTCAAACTTCTATTTTTTGTTTGTGATGATTGATTCAAAATTGAGGTCATGTTATATAGAATGCCCCTGGGGACGTGATTAATGAACACAAGAAAGGTTGCTTTAGTTGCTGGAGTGCGTAGTGTTTTTTCGGAATCGGTATATCAATTTGAATTTGTTGACTTGTGTAAAATTGGCCAAATTACAAACTTCTGTGCACTCTATAGGGTCTATCTGGGGGTCAACGCCCCCATGTCCCAGTCCTTAACCAAGCCTCCCTGTGGACCATGGCCAGATCAACCAGGCTGTTAATGCTGACGAATAAAGCACAGCCTGGCTGGTTGGGTACTGACTAGGTATCTCCAGCTCCCTCTTGAAGGCAGCCAGGGGTCTATTGGTAATTACCTTTATGCCTGGTGGGAGGCTGTTGAACAGTCTTGGGCCATGGACATTGGTTGTGTTTTCTTTCAGTGTACTAATGGCGCCCCTATTTTTCGCTGGGGTATATTGCACTGTCTGCCCAGCCTTTTGCTTTTGTAGGGAGTGATTTCTGTGTGCCTATTTGGGACCATTCCCTCTAGGATTTTCCAGGTGTAGATTATGATGCATTTTCAAGGGATGATACTGTGCTATGATTTATATGTCAGATATGAGAAAGAGAATATGGACAAGTGTTGTTCCTTGGGGAACAGGTCTGTAGTTTTGAGACTCTGTGACCGCGGGTTCGAACCCCACCCGTGGTATGGTTTAAGAGACTTTATATTTCGATCTCCGTCTGAGATCTTAAGGGACTACTGAGTCATTCGGTGCAAGGAGAGGGGGAGACATCGCCCCCCTCCCTTCCTCATGGTACATTTAGACTAACTGTCACCATTACCATCCCAGTGCCTTTTGTACCACTAGAACTGTGCCTCCCACTACTACGAGTCAGTGTAAGGTGAGGACTAAAAAGTGGTGTTGTCCCAAGCGCTCTTGCAAACCCTGTTAGAAGGACGGTTGTCAGGCAGTCGGAGCTGGGTGGCCAGCGTTACCACAGTGCGCGAGTAGCAGTGCTGGAAGTACGGCCAGTTTTGCGTCGGGTAGTGAGGTGCTCAGGTGATGAACTCTTGTAAAGTGAACAATAAGTGGACTTCTGTGTGTATGGAGAGTAGAACATGATAATGAATGTTTAAAAGAGCATGCGGGGCAAGTATCCGTATAAGGGAGTGTGGCTGGGCTCGCCTCTGCTGGTCTACACTCCATGACGTTGTCCTCACCTCACTATTCTTCATTCTCTCTTTTTTTTTTAATAGCTCTATATGCTGAATCTATTCATTACATTATGCGAATGGTGACTAATTCTGGACTATATGGTGAAGCCGATGAAGAATACACAAGAGTAAATGGAAAACTGTTTTGGGGGTAATAGTAAATGTTGTATGATATGGCAGCGTAGTGTGCCCAGGGCAGCGTGGCCTGGTCGGGCGGGCCGGGTCAGCGGCGCCGAGGCCCGGTTCACCCTGTACTTGTTGCAGGACTCCAGCCTCACAAGCTAGCCAGCCTCCTCTTGCTTCCTCCACCTCTCCCCCCTCCATCATCACGGCTACACCCACGCCGCCACACACCTTGAACTTAGCCCCGGACACGGGTGCATCACCGTCACGGACTGCGATCTTGTCTGGGAGGAACGAAGTGCATTCAGCAATACCGGCTGCCCACCACTAACTTGCCCCTTGTGAGAGAGAAATATATGAGACAGTGTAGTAGGCCTGCTCCATACTTAGGTAGAACCAACTCATTTAGAGTGCAGAGTGACAGGTAACGGTGTCAATTATCAAGTCAATATTCGTTGAAGTATGGTGTTGCAGCCTGAGAGTTCCAATTATGTTGGAAGCTACCCAGGGCCCATGATGAAGACACCAGCCTTCTGCGTGCAATTTCAGGTACTTTGTTTTGGCTTTGTAATCACAACACAATCACAGGGAAAAAGAAAGTACCACGAGGTAACATAATTATATAGTCTCTCTCTCTCTCTCTCTCTCTCTCTCTCTCTCTCTCTCTCTCTCTCTCTCTCTCTCTCACACACACACACACACCTATAAAGATATAGTGGAGGCAGGAACCATACATAGTTTTAAGACGAGGTATGATAAAGCTCATGGAGCAGGGAGAGCAGAGACCCAGTAGCGGACAGCGAAGAGGCGGGGCCAGGAGCTGAGTCTCGACCCCTGCAACCACAATTAGGTGAGTACACACACAAACACCTACACAAACACCTACACACACACAAACACCTACACACACACAAACACCTACACACACACAAACACCTACACACACACAAACACCTACACACACACACACCTACACACACACACCTACACACACACACACACCTACACACACACACACATACACACACACACCAACACACACACACACACACACACACACACCTACACACAAACACCTACACACACACACACACCACCACCACCACCAAGTGCAAAGCAGAGATTGGAAGGCACAAAAAGACCGCAGACGGAGTACAGCTAGGCCAGATACTACAAACCTCAATCAAGGAAAGATCTGGGTGATAAACACCAGCCACATCTCCTGAGCGCACATCACCAAATAACTGCTGCACATGTGCCTAGCAAACCTAAGAACAGCATTCCGACATCTTAATAAAGAATCGTTCAGGACCCTGTACACTGTGTACGTTAAGCCCATACTGGAGTATGCAGCACCAGTTTGGAACCCACATCTAGCCAAGCACGTAAAGAAGCTAGAGAAAGTACAAAGGTTTGCAACAAGACTAGTCCCGGAGCTAAGGGGTATGTCCTACGAGGAGAGGTTAAGGGAAATCGACCTGACGACACTGGAGGACAGGAGAGATAGGGGGGACATGATAACGACATATAAGATACTGAGAGGAATTGACAAGGTTGACAGAGACAGAATGTTCCAGAGATGGGACACAACAACAAGGGGACACAGTTGGAAGTTGAAGACTCAGATGAATCACAGGGATGTTAGGAAGTATTTCTTCAGTCACAGAGTGGTCAGGAAGTGGAATAGTTTGGGAAGCGATGTAGTGGAGGCAGGAGCCATTCATAGCTTTAGGAAGAGGTATGATAAAGCTCATAGCGCAGGGAGAGTGACCCAGTAGAGGCCAGTGGAGAGGCGGGGGCAGGAGCTATGAATCGACCCCTGCAACCACAAATAGGTGAGTACACTACACACCTACACACACTACACACCTACACACACACTACACACCTACACACACACACTACACACCTACACACACACACTACACACCTACACACACACACTACACACCTACACACACACTACACACCTACACACTACACACCTACACACACACACACACACACACACTACACACACACTACACACCTCACACACACACCCTACACACCTACACACACACACCTACACACACACCTACACACACACTACACACCTACACACACACTACACACCTACACACACACTACACACCTACACACACACACACCCACACACACACACCTACACACCTACACACACTACACACCTACACACACTACACACACACACACACACCTACACCACACACACTACACCCTACACACACACACACACACACACACACACACACACACACACACTACACCACACACACACACACACACACACTACACACACACACACACACACTACACGCCTACACACACACACACACACAACACGCCTACACACACACACACACACTACACGCCTACACACACACACACACTACACGCCTACACACACACTCACGCCTACACACACACTACACGCCTACACACACACACACACTCCCGCCTACACACACACACACACACTACACGCCACACACACACACACACACACACACTACACGCCTACACACACACACACACTACACACACACACACACACTACACACACACACACACACACGCCTACACACACACACACACACACACACACTACACGCCTACACACACACACACACTACACGCCTACACACACACACACACAACACACACACACACACACACACACACTACACTACACCACACACACACACACACTACACGCTACACACACACACACACACACACGCCTACACACACACACACACACACACACGCCTACACACACACACACACTACACGCCTACACACACACACTACACGCCTACACACACACACTACACGCCTACACACACACACTACACGCCTACACACACACACTACACGCCTACACACACAACTACACGCCTACACACACACACACACGGGGCCAGGAGCTGAGTCTCGACCCCTGCAACCACAATTAGGTGAGTACACACACTACACACCTACCTCTCGCTAAAATCACGAGGATAGAGGACCACTCTGGTAGGTCCACTGGCTCACGCTAGGCTAATCTTAGGTATACTATAATGTATGTATTGTAGTACGAGTTATCTACACGAGAGCAAGGAGAACAAATGCAGTCGACAAAGGTTTTATTCTTACTCACGCACCTGGTCAACCTATTTTTAAAGCTAACCATATCTACGATTGTACCCGGCCAACCTATTTCTAAAGTTACTCATAACTGCGATAGTACCCGGTAGTTTCGCTTATCACGGATTATCATAAACGATAGTTTCAGTTTAGCTGATTTGTTATCATGCTATTTTCATAAGAACGTAGGAACACTGCAGCAGGTTCAGAGGCCCATACTAGGAAAGTCTTTCTCAAATTTGGCTTAAGCCGGTGGGAGACTTGGACTTGCCTCGCATGGGCCAGTAGGCCTGCTGCAGTGTTCCTTCTTTCTTATGTTTTTATGTTCTTAAATCCCACTTACATTTGTCCAATCTATTCTCAGAGCTACCCAAAAATTTAGCTTCAATTCCTCATGATAGGCAGGGCCTAGTCAAATCCATCCGTACTCTTATATTTGTCTAACCTATCATTAAAGTTCCCTGAGGTTTTAGCTTCTGTGACCTTACTGCAGATTGTTCCACTCGTCGACAAATCTCTATACCCAATACTTTCTTACGTCCTTTCTAAATTAAAATTTAATTTAATCTTTAGTATTTTATTAATGTTGCCATTGTTCATGCCCTGCCCTCTACCTGTATATTTCAGTGATGTCTTCCCTCAATCTACGTCTCTCAAGAGTGTGAATGTTCAGGGCTTTCAATCTATCCTCGTATAAGAGATTCCTTATACAGTGGATTAATTTTGTTATCCTTTTCTGTATTTTCTCCAATGCATTTATATTCATTCCGTAGTATGGAGACCAAAACTGAGATGTGTAGTGTGATGCCTTACTAGTGATGTATAGAGCTGTAAATAATCATTGGACTGCTGTTATACATCTTGATATAAATTCATGTAATCTGCTTGCTTTATTGTGCTGTTGTCTTGGCTTCAGACCTCTGCTTACCATGATTCCCAAGTCCCTTTCACATACTGCATGATCAAACTCCACAACACCTAGTTTATAAGTATGAAGGTTGTTATTTTTTATTCCCAAGAAATAGAAGTTTACCCTTGTCCACATTGAACTGCATCTGCCACTTTTCAGACCATTAGTTTGTTCAGGTGTGCCTGCTGTTCAGTGGTATCTTCCTCAGAATCTTATTTATTCTTATGAAGATGGCTTCTTATTATGGCTGTAATTGATTCTAACAATTTTCCTAATTGTCAGGAGCAAGGGGCAAGTAACCCCTTCTCCTGTATACGTTACTAAATTTAAAAAGAGAAAACTTTCGTTTTTCTTTTTAGATCATCTTGCCTTGGTGGGATATGGCCAGTTTATTAAAGAAAATTCTTAATATTCACATCAGGCTAATTGGGTGGTAATTTGATGGTATTGGTTTATTCCTTGATTTAAAAATAGGATTTACATTAACCATCTTCCACATCACAGGCAGAACACCAGTGGGACTGATATATATTAAAAAGGTTTGTTAGTAGCTGATTAAGTTTCCTCTTGTACTCTTTAGTATACTATTACCCTTGAATACAGTTCATCAGGGCCCGGCAAGGGATGTGGTTATCAAAAACGTAAGATAAATTGTCTTAAGTTTTTTGATAACCATATCCCTCGTGAATGGAATATTACTTCATTTGTTTTCTTCAGGCCCTGTATAATTATTATTGAGTGTTTCTACTCCCTGAACCTGGCCATTGGCCAGGCTCATGTGGTTTTTGTCTGGTCAGCCAGGCTGTTGCTGCTGGTGGGCATAATTTTTTCCCTGATCCTTGTCCTATTCACTTGAAAGAGTGGTTTTGGATTAGCCTTTGATTCATTAGCTACTTCAATTTTATAGTTGCATTTAGCCTTTTTAATCACTTTCTTTACCGTTCTTATAATATGGTCAATAAGGTTACTTTCTTCTTTTTTAATGCACCTATAAACTCCTCTCCACTCTTATCTCTTAATAGATATCTTAATCTCACATTCATCCATTTGGAATTGTTTTTATTTGGCTTAATTTCTCTCTGGGGAATATATATGTACTTTAGACAGTTTGTACATTAAGAAAAAAAGAGTCATAATTACAGTTTTTTCGCTATTGTAAGATCTTCGTCAATAGAATCATTAGCCAAATAGCTACAGTCAAGGCTAGAAAGGTGTTCCCTAAGTCCATTATATAATCAGTAGAACAAAAATCATTATTACATACCTTTATTCTTGTACCCCGGGTAATATTCAAGATAGTAGATTTGTGAACAATTGCACCAAGCTCTTCAGTGATGTCTAGATTATTTGAGGGCTTCCCTGTTTGACAAAACCAGATCAAGCAGGTTATTACCTCAGGTTGGCTCTTTTACTGACTGCTTCAAAAAACAGCCCCGAACAACATCCAAGAAGTCACTGGACTCTGAATTACCGATCAGAGAAATTCTGTCGCTTTAAAATTAAAGTTCCCTGCTACCAAAAAGTTCCTGGACAGCCGATGAAAAAAATATATGGGCTTACTTAATCAGCTAGTTGAAGTTGTTTACCTTGAAGTGCTCTCCTTTGGAGGTTATACACTGATCCCAGCACCTCTTCCATTTCTCAGAACATTTTTGGACCACTTCTTTCCTAACGGCATCTAGTGTGGCCTATGATTCTGCTTGAATCTCCTCCACAAATGCCGCCCCTTGTGTGCCATTTTTATTTTTGTGAAGAGAATGAAGTTACAAGGGACTAGATCTGGAAGGAAAAGTAGGGAGGATGTGGGACAAATGCCATGTTGTTTTTGGTCAGAAAATTATGGTCTTTCTGGTCTTGAATCAGCAGACAGGGCACAAATTTTGCAGCCACTCACTTCATGTTCAAATTTTCAGACAAAATGTTTTGACACAACCCATAAGAAATTCCCACAGCACTTGTAAAGTCTTGGATACTCTGATGATGATCTTTGTGAATAGCCTTCCTCACTTTTTCTATGTGGGCATCTGTTTTTAATGCTGGTGGATGACCAGAATGCTCATCATCCTCAGCTGATCCTCTTGCTTTTAATCGAGAAATTCATTCAAAACACTGTACCTAACCCATTGGTTCATCACCAAATGCTTGCTGAAGCATTTTTTGAGTTTCACTAGCCATTTTACTTAGCTTGAAATAGAATTTTGGTTTAGCACTTCTATTTGATTATAATAATAATGAAACAGAATTTCATGCACTTGCTTTTCTTTCTTATAAAGATTCCATTGTTTTAAAAAATGGCAACAACGCATTGTCAACACGGTAAAAAATACCTATCTAACCTCAACAGAATGACCGACTGCAATTGCACCTAAGTGCTGATGTGAGAATGGTGAGAATGATGCACATTAGTGATGTATCGGATATCCGCATCCACGGAACATCCGCATTTTACTGTAAACAAATCCGCGGAACATTCGCACAATTTCTTACATCTGCATCAACATCCGCAGAACATCCGCACAATTTCTTACATCCGCATCCACAAAATAAGTAAGACATCCGTATACACATCTGCATCCGCGGATATCTAAATTTTCACATCTGATACATCCCTAATGCAAATAGCCTATATTAGATCCTCAATTGATTATGCTGATCCCATATTAGTACTATTAGCTAATATAGGCAAATAGCCTATATTAGATCCTCAATTGATTATGCTGATCCCATATTAGTATTAGCTAAGGAAAATTCTCTCTGGCCCTAGGAGCTAATGGGAAATGAAGCCCTCAGAATGTATTGGCTGTTGTAAATCTACCAAGGGTCCTAATATGAGGAAGGAGCTTGGTGTTTCTAGTATCAGTGATAGGATTATTGAGATTAACACTACTTGGTACTAGAATGTTAAGAAATGAACCACTGTCACTACAAATCATACTAAATGTCTAGAGGCAAATACACATAGATCTAAGTGGGTTGTGAAAGCATGCAATTATATTAAGTTTTATTGCTTGCACAAACTGGATCACTATAGACAAAAGCATTTGACCCCTTTGTGAAAGTTGTGTTCATTTAATATCACATACCCGCAAGCCCCTCCCAAGAAGCTCATTGTTAGTAATCCCTTCTTTAAATCATTTGCAAAAGCAGCTTCTCAAGAAGAAATTTCTCGCTTAACTGTTAGTAATAATTTATCACAAGTTAGATACATTGATGGATCTAAGCAGGAGTCTTCTGTCAATGCTACATCTGTTCTTGTTGCCACCTCTCAAGTTAATGAACAATAGGAACTATGTTGAGTTAGGCATAAGAATTAACAACTGGGCATGTACATTGCAAACTGAATTGTTTACCTTCCTAATGGAGCTAAAGTTAACTTATGACACTAAGCTTGACTCTTGACTCACATAATGATTAATAACATGATTATTGAAGAAGCCAGATATAGATACTCAAAAATCCAGGAAAAAGGAATTAATGTGATTTAAGTTGTAGTAGCCAGGCTTAGTCTTGGTTACAAGTAATTCTAGCAGCTTGGCAGACACACACGTGATGATCAAACCAAGTATGTGCCCAGCCCTATGGTCACTATCTTGAATACTATGTGCTTAATTGTGTTTTAACAACTTTAAGAGAATTGTGTGTAAAATTGGAAATTGGCAATATCAAAAATTAACCTCAACCATTTTCCTGGGAAATGAAAGCCATTACTTCAGACATTCTCATAAATGTCACACACAAACAACATTATCACCGCTTTTGTGCTTACGGGAGTTGAGCCTCATCTCGTTGTCCTGCCTCCTAGACTAATTGGCATTATTGATTTTTGGCCTCTTGTGGGCCTTGTGTACTCTTGTAGTCATGTATTGAGTTTAGAGCATTTTTATTAAGAAGACATTTCATCTACCAGGGACTTGATGAGTTGATAAAGCTCTAGGTGAACCGAACGTCTTCTCAATAAAATTGCTATAATAAGCATGTTGTCTTGCTCACATACTTGTCAGTACATTCAACCACTGATATACATTGAGTTTGTCTCCTCCACTGCCTCGTCCAAATCATTTCATTTGTTCAACCATCCTGAAACTAATGAAATACTTGCTTATATTCCTATGGCTTCCACCTGTGTCCCCTTGATGATGATGCTTATAATTAAGAAAATATCATTTCTTGAAGAATTCTTTGTTTCACATTCTTGAATAGTGTTCTTGTGTTTGCTAATCTTCTACATGCCTCTAATGTCACAGTGTACCCTTTATGTGTAATTCTGATGAACTTGAGAAACAACATACAGTGGACCCTCGGTTTTCGTACAGCTCCCAACTCGAACAATTATGCAAGTGTATTTTTGTAAGTGTATTTTTGGGGTCTGAAACGACTAATCCAATTTACATTCATCCTTATGGGAACGAACAAATTTGTTCGGTAACGGCACTCGAACAGCATTCTGGAAAGAATTATCAACGAAAACCGAGGGTCCACTGTATTTGACACCACATGTATAGGCTACTGAGATTTCCCTGGGGGTTATCACTGTCCTCGCCTGATCATATTCTTATTCTTCTTATTAGTATAGATGGGGAAAGTTGTGTGATTTTGTGGGGGATGGGTGTTTCTTTGGCATGAATATAAGACAAGGGTTGGAGACTTCAGCAGGTGTGTTGCCATTAAGGTACATAACTCATTTTCTAGCCTACCAACCCTTGCTCTTAGTGGCCATCAGACATGCATATTCATTACGGGTCTGGGTATGAGGGTCACTCTCAGGAGTGCAGACAAGGGAGTTGCCTTGCAAATGCCTACTGGCATTTGCAAGGCATTTCTTGTTTCTTCCAATTATATACATTTTTAAAGCTTTCCACTATTTGTTTTACTGATGCCTCATGGCAGCTTGTTGAACTCGCCTTCAGCTATTTTCACATTGATAGTTTCCTGTATAGATTTTAAAACAATTATTTTTCATATTGCGTAGTGTTGCGAGGTTCTTATTTTCACCATCTTTTTTTGTACCTTTTATTGTGTATGCCTTAATACCACCCTTCATTATTCATCTTTCAAGAATACCTTATAATTTTCTTAAATCCTTCTCTAAAGTAAATAATCCTGACTTTGGCATTATCTTCGACATCCTTCGCTGTATACTTTCCACCTTGTTTATATGCATTCTATGTTATAGAGACCATACATGACAGTGAAAATAAGACCATACAGTGGAGTAGTAGAGTTACAATATTGCAACTTATGGTCCATATGTTTCTTGATATGAAACCTTGAAAATTGTGATATTTATACTTATTATACAACCTTGCAACTTGTGTTATGCACTTTTTTATTATACTACAGCTTGCAACTTTTGTTACAAGTGCTTCTTAATATGGTTACAACCTTGCAACTTGTTATTTATACTATTTCTTAATGTGCAACCTTGTAACTTGTGTTACTTGTACTCTGTGGTATACAACATTAGAACCACTTCACAACTTGTGTTCCTTATTTTTTATATACAAAGTCAGGTCATCTGTTAATCTTATTGTGAAAGTGTGTACATATAGTGTTGTTAAATACCAGATTTTCCATCTTATAGTTTGGTTAAATACCAGATTTTCCATCTTATAGTTTGGTTAAATACCAGATTTTCCATCTCATAGCTTTGTTAAATTCCAGATTTCCCATCTTATAGTTTTGTTAAATTCCACATTTTCCATCTTATAGTTTTGTTCAACTCCAGATTTTCCATCGTTTAGGTCCTATTGTTCTAGAGAATATTATATGAATATTAGAATGCCACATAGCACTTGGTAATTCAAAGGCACTTTAAGCAGGCAAGTCCTTCACTAAAGTGACATTGTGGATAATGGGAACTGTCGAAACGAGAGAAATAATTATAATGGTGACACTATTCAAAATCACTTGTGCTCTTTCGGAATAATAATGATCAAAAATGGCTATAATTATAACTATAATTTTTAAAGGGGTGAACCAGTAAGCCAGTGGAAGGCCTCGGTCAGATGACTAAAAGCTCCAGCTGTGTATCATCATATGACTAAGTCCTACATTAGGAAACACTTGCTCTATTTCCTGACAAATGCTATGTAACCCAACCTTTCAGAATAGTGCACAGTGTGACGGCTGTGTTCACAACAAGAGAGAGATATAGCAGAGGATTATTCCTATGGCTTCCACCTGTGTCCCCTTGATGATGATGCTTATAATTAAGGATTCCTCTCCACATAAAACTAATAACGCATTTTTAACTTCTGAGATTTTATGGGACATTATAATAATGTACAGGGTGACCCAAAAGTCTGGACACATAGGCGAAATTGCATTTTTGTAATAATTATACTGTAATTTTAATGAATAATATCTTCAACATGTGCGTTCAACGCGCTTTGCAAGATTTACATGAATACGATGCAGTAACTTGTAACTGCGGGGAAAAAAAAACAGAATATTAGTAGTTTTTCTTGTGTCCAGACTTTTGGTTCACCCTGTACACTGGAGAGAAGGCATACCTTTGATTAGTTCCGAGAGTTTTGCTATTGGAGCTCGGCCTTGGGCCAGGTTCATGAGAGAATCAAGAAAATATATGCTGTACATGGAAGATACTGCAGGACCTCGTCCCAAACCTGCCTACTGCCACAATTTTTTAAGCTGATAGTAAATGTTTTTATATAATTCATTTACAAATTGAAAATGAAAATTAGAAGCCATTTTTGTCCATCTTGTATCAATACAGTATCTAGATCTTGATGATGGTCTTGGATGATGCGAAGCATCTTTTAGTGTCCATCTCCTGTTTTTGAGTTAGTTGTGAATTGTTCTACTCACGGTATTGTCACATTTTCATTATTTTTTTTTTTTTGGCTGGACATTAACCCTTAGCTATAAAGTTGCATAATTAGTGTAAGTAAATAGGTTTATTTAGGTACAGGTACAAAGTACAATTATCGTATATAGTTTAACGTGTGTAAATTACCTAGGATAACCTAAGAAAGTCAAAGTGACGTATTCCCATTGTATCATTGGACCTGAGATGGTGGTTAATGTTTTGGTGAGTGAGGAGTAGGAAGTACATTCGGCATTTGCCAATGTGAAACCTCGGTCTGCTTTTAACACCAGATTAGTAATATACATTGCCCCCTTTTGGGTGGGCAGGGAGGCAGTGGTTGGTACGAGTGAGTCGAGGTAGTGCAGTGGTTGGTGGGGTGGGAAAGTTAGGAAAGTTGTTAGTGGTTAAGGTGAGATTTTAGTATTTGGGTAAGGCGGTAGTGGTGTGGATGTAGTAGTGTTGCATAGTAGTGTGGTGGTACATAGTGGCAGTAGTAGTCAGGAAAGAGGTGGTGGTGGTGGATATAGGATGTCATGAGGTGGTGGTGGTAGTACCGGGTGTTAGGACCTCAAGAAGAGGTGGTGGGTGTAGGAGTGGAAGAGGTGGTAGTGGTGGGTGTAGGACTGGAAGAGGTGGTAGTGGTGGGTGTAGGACTGGAAGAGGTGGTAGTGGTGGGTGTAGGACTGGAAGAGGTGGTAGTGGTGGGTGTAGGACTGGAAGAGATGGTAGAGATGGGTGTAGGACTGGAAGAGGTGGTAATAGTGGGTGTAGGACTGGAAGAGGTGGTAGTGGGTGTAAGATGCAAGTTAGGATGGGCTTGCTGGTTGAGAGAAAACACTGCAGTGGCCTTCACGATTATAACTGTCATGCAAGTGTAAAGCCAGTGCTGAGGGTGACTTTTACAAGGTTGGGGACGGACACAAAACGCGCGCTCTTTTCTCTCTCTCTCTCTCTCTCTCTCTCTCTCTCTCTCTCTCTCTCTCTCTCTCTCTCTCTCTCTCTCATCTATCTATCTATCTATCTCTCTCTCTCTATATCTCTCTCTCTCTCTCTCTCTCTCTCTCTCTCTCTCTCTCTCTCTCTCTCTACACACACACACACACACACACACACACACACACACGCCCCGATGGCATGGTGGCTAGCGCTCTTGCTTTACGCACGGAGGGCCCGGGTTCAATTCCCGGCGGGGCCGAAACATTTCGAAGTGTTTCGTTACACATACACACACACACATACATACAACAGGCCTAGTGTCTAATCGACATGTGCCTAGGACAAAATGGTAACTAACACACCTGGTCAAGCACGTCAAGAAACTAGAGAAAGTGCAAAGGTTTGCAACAAGACTAGTCCTAGAGCTAAGGGGATTGTCCTACGAAAAAAGGTTAAGGGAAATCGGCCTGACGACACTAGAGGACAGGAGGGTTAGAGGAGACATGATAACGACATATAAAATACTGCGAGGAATAGATAAGGTGGACAGAGACAAGATGTTCCAGTGAGGGGACACAGAAACAAGGGGACACAATTGGAAGTTGAAGAGTCCTATGAGTCAAAGAGATGTTAGGAAGTATTTCTTCAGTCATAGAGTTGTCAGGAAGTGGAATAGCCTAGAAAGTGACGTAGTGGAGGCAGGAACCATACATAGTTTTAAGACGAGGTTTGATAAAGCTCATGGAGCAGGGAGAGAGAGGACCTAGTAGCAATCAGTGAAGAGGCGGGGCCAGGAGCTATGACTCGACCCCTGCAACCACAAATAGGTGAGTACACACACACACACACACACACTCTCTCATACTCTGACAAGCGGAAAGTTGTGGACCACCAATATTTTCACCAGACTAGTAACAAAACTAAGAGGAATGCACTCTGAAGAGATTCTGAAGGAACTGAGCGTGATGACCTTGGCAGAGAGAAGAACAAGGGGAGACATGATTACAACATATAGAATCTTTAGATGAATTGATAGTAATGTACCTTTGCATTTTTTTTCCGCCGGTCTAGTCCTTAAGCTATTACTGACGTTTTCCTCTCTCTTGTATTCATAGTTGCTTTTCTGCCTTTACTACTTCCTTACTTTATTTGGTTTCATTTATGCCATCTATTTGTCATTCCCTTTCAGTGTATCAGCAATTTTTTTGGTAAACATTCCTGCCTGTCTCCTTCCATTATCTTCCTCTTTGTTTCTCTTTCCAGTCGTATTCGCTCATTTTGAGCCAGTTGATGGTGGTAGGGGGAGTTGTGTGGTAGCTGGTGGTAGTAGTAGTGTGGTCGGGGGCGGCCAAGTTGATCGAGGGTGGAGAAGTGATGTAACTTTTGTTGGAGGTGTGGAGAAATGATGAGGCTTTTGGTGGTGTGGAGAAGTGATGTGGTTTTTGGTGGAGGTGTGGAGCCACAAGGTTGTCTTAATACCAAAGACTTATATTTATTTCATAGCTTGTGTTCCTCCTGTGATATATGTTTACGTCATGTAATTGTTGTCTAATCTGATTTGGTTACCTAGGTGATCTTGTGGTGAGATTTATCCCATTATAAACTATAACATATGTAAATATTCACATATTTTGCGTTTGTATCTCATGACTTTCTTTTTTCTTTTCTTTTTAGCTGTTGGAGGTGAAAAGTTTGTATTTATTTATTTTATTTTATTTTTGACGAAAGTTGGCTGAAAGGTGAGTCGTCCTTGGGAAGAAGCGGCGTTTGTTTGGCCCTGATACAGGACATAGTAAGGTGTTTGTGTTGTGGAACACAGTGTGTCTTGATAAATGGTCCAGAGAACCGACAAGTTGATACATTAAAAACATCTGCAACACTTGGGTATCTTTATTGAGGAAACGTTTCGCCACATTGGCTTCATTAGTCCTATACAAAGAAGAATGAAGATCAGAAGGAGTTTGAGGTAATCAGTCCCCCAGTCTGTTGTCGATTACAACGACTCCTTCCAATCTTCACCATTCTTCTTTGTATAGGACTGATGAAGCCACTGTGTGGCGAAACGTTTCTTCAATAATGCTACCCAAGTGTTGCACATGTGGATAATTTATGAACCAAGTATATGTTGTTATTGTCGTGGCTGTGTCCTCACTCACACCTCCCTTCAAACTCAAAAAAAAAAAAAACCTACAAATCTACCTTCCTCCCTCCTACCTGCCTGCCTAATCTACCATTATACCTCTTTGGCTGTGCAACCTATCCTCTTAATTTTAATAACTATCTTTGTGGATTTCTCACATAACGATTTTCAGCAAATTTCTCAATTAGGTTAGGTTGCCTTCTATCCATAAAACAACCAATTATAACTACCGCAGTAGAAATAAATGAAATGTAAGATAAAAAGTGAGAAAGTTCTGGCGAGCGAACAGCCAACAGACATTTACTAAGCGCAGTGAATACAACTGTGAGATTTTTCACTATTTAAGGCACCTTCATCAGTTACCCTTCGACGTTCTTTGCATCAGTGAAATACTGTCTGTGATTGATCCACGGTACGGATGGGGATTGAATTTGCGGCGAGTTTAATCCCCACCCGTACCGTGGTTTGTTTGCAATCGTGTCATTACGATTTCGTGAGTCACTGTCTGTGAGTAAGAGGTTGAAATGGGGAAGGAGCACCAGGTAGCAACCCCCCTCCCCCCTCGTCCTCTAAGACTAAAGTTTGAGCGTATACCTGGAAAGACTATTACCTTGAACAGCAAGTATTACGTCAGCAATAATGATAGGTTAGCAAGAACCTTCATCGTCCAGCACCATCATCACCACCTCCATCACTTGTATAGTCAAGAACAATGTAGGTTGTGTTGAAAACGGTATAAAATAGCGACAAGTTGATGATTAAGACACGTGTGCAAAAGTTGGGCGTCTTTATTGTTGAAACGTTTCGCCTACATAGTAGGCTTTTTCAGTCATATACAGATTCACCAGGTGTAGTAGTGAAATTAAGATGTAATCAGTCCATCAACCTTGGAGAAATAGCATTTGAGGTGGTCAGTCCCTCAGCCTGGAGAGGAGTTCAGCTCTATAAGTTGCTCTCGTGAACACCCCATTACTCGACCCTTGCTGGGGGTCGCACAACATTCCAAGGAGGAAATGACATAAAATTAGAGTAATAGACACAGCAGTGACCAGATTAAGACTACGACACACCGAGGTGACAGCTAACACCTACAGACGTAGGACAAATATAAACGAAAATTATGTTCCTGTTGGCTGCCCGATGAAGCAGGCTGTTATAGCCTGCAAGTCTAGAGACATCACAGCCTGAGTCGGCACTGGTCGCAGACACTGGTCCAGTAACCTGAAAGCTTCCACCTTCGTTGCAGCAACATTACTTGAAAGTGGTAGATTGAAAAGTCATGTGCCACTATGTTGACAGTTTTCCGAGTTTTCTGTTAACACCCCTGCTTTTGTGTGTGTCTGTGTGTGTGTACACTCACCTATTTGTGGTTGCAGGGGTCGATTCATAGTTCATGGCCCCGCCTCTTCACTGGTGTGCGTGTGTGTGTTTGTGTAGCGTTAAAATCTTAGTCTTATAGCGCCTATGGAATGGGAGGTAATGGATGAAAAGCCCTTCACAGCATCGAGTCACTCACGTGAAGGGTCTACTTGGCGTTTCTCATCTCTGCTGCAGTAGTTTTATCAGTAATTGGGGGAAATTGGGAAGCGGGTGTGTTTTTATAGTGATGTCACAGTGCCAAGTGTCTGTTTGCTTGTTGGTGCTTGTTTATGAGACACTAGGTGCCACCCGGATTCTCTCTCTCTCTAAGCTGCCTTATGCTGTATAGAAATTATTTCACATGGTTAAGAGCAGGTAGAGGGAGGTAATGACAGGTCAACATCAGGTAGACAGGCAGCAGAGGTGAGGTCAACATCAGGTAGACAGGCAGCAAAGGTGAGGTCAACATCAGGTAGACAGGCACCTGAGGTGAGGTCAACACCAGGTAGACAGGTAGCAGAGGTGAGGTCAACACCAGGTAGACAGGCAGCAGAGGTGATGTCAACACCAGGTAGACAGGCAGCAGAGGTGAGATCATCACCAGGTAGACAGGCAGCAGAGGTGAGGTCAACACCAGGTAGACAGGCAGCAGAGGTGAGGTCAACACCAGGTAGACAGGCAGCAGAGGTGAGGTCATCACCAGGTAGACAGGCAGCAGAGGTGAGGACATCACCAGGTAGACAGGCAGCAGAGGTGAGGTCATCACCAGGTAGACAGGCAACAGAGGTGAGATTAACACTTAAGCCTAAATACTCAGGATTTTACCCGTGATTTACCTGTGGCTTTGAGTTGTAGAACACCCATTGGCCAACCAAAACTGTGCATTAGATTTAAAATAAAATTTTATGTAGCGCAGTAATGGTCATAATAATTTTTGGTATAATGATTGGGTTTACCGGGACTGGTTTGAATATTAAACCGGTTGTGAGGCTATAAAAAACAGGAGAATAGAGCACTCTGATATGTTCTTAAATACTCCAACTCACCCATTCTCATTCATCTTTGTTTACTGCGTCGTTTAACGCCTGGATATATACCAATGCTGTGTGGAAGGAATGTTTATTGATATTGTTTCGATCCCATAGGATGTTTATTACCCCGATGGAATCATTACAGTTGAAAGGTGGCTGCTGAAGTTACCACAGCTGTTGCTTCCGGATCTTGTATGTCTGTCTTGTCGGTGCTTTACTCTTGCAGGTTTCTAGCCTGTTGACTGCAAATCACGACAGGAGTTCACCTGCATACTAACTTAAAAAAATACTTTAATCTTTAAAGGTTAAAGGTTTAATGTAAACTGTCAGCGTTTGTACGCTTCTTGTCTGTGTACACCCTGTGCCACATGTAAGATAACAGGTAAATCTTTCAAACTTTTACTTACATTCACTATGTACGATACTCACCTTTACTATTGTATGTGCTTCTTAATCCTGCAATATTTCCTTTCTAACTTAGGAGGCATGGTCTGAGACTGGGCCAAAAATAATCCCTAGAACTAAAGATAGAAAACATAACGGGTGTTTGATCTATTTTTAAAGGTAACCACTCGCGTATGTTAGGTTAGGAAGTTGTATGGAGTGAGGGTTACTAAGATTGTGTTAGAAGGGCGGGTAAATGCCAGGGTGTTATGGTCGACTGCTGCTGGCAAGGTTTTTAGGACGTGAGAGCAGCCAAGGGGATGTGAGCTGTGAGTGAGTAGTAATTTTGAGGAACCATGGCGGCCAGCGAGCCTTGAGGGGTGGGGGGGGGAGGTGATGCGGGTTCGGGGTGGAGGAGGGGTTGGGTGGGTCTTGTGGTGTAGCAGTGGGGGAGATGGAGTGGAGGAACGGCAGTGTTTGCGGCGAAAGTTGCCTCCCCCGCCACCCTGTACCCTGTTAGCCGCCGGAGGAGACTTAAATTGTAGCAGTTATGCGGTTGCGCTGAAGCACTATCAGGAGAAACCTGCTTGGTGCTACCTTCTCTCTCTGTCTCTCTCTCTCTCTCTCTCTCTTATTGTTACCCCAAATGAGATAAGGTTACCTTGCTGTCAAATAATCATGGCAGACAAATCGAAATTATCTCTTCAACATACAGCTCAGACAAGGGATGCCATATTATCTGTGTAATTGTACTCACCAAGTTGTATTTGCGGGAGTTGAGCCTCGGCTCCTGCCTCCACCCCTTAAATTACCATCGTCGGCTTTATTGGTTCCTGACCTCATTGGTCCAATCATTGACCTATTCTTGAAACTGTGTATTGAGTTTGCCTCATCTGTGTCTTTAATCTCGCCCCTATGCTTTATATTTTAAAAAGTCAGTCCTTGCTGCCAACACCACCACCATCCGTAATCACCACCCTCACCATCATCAGTAACCATCACCCCCCAACCATCAGCAAACACCACCCCTATCATCATTACGCAAAGAAAACACCAACAACACACCATCATCAGTAAGAACCACCATCCGCCGCCGCCACCACCACGCTCGCCTGTCATCAACTCTTGTCTTCAGTTTTTTATTAAAATATTTAAGCCCAGCACTCACACTTCTCAGTAGATGATGATAATGTTATATATACGTCGCCAGTACTTTTGCTGTCACCTCAGTATTCGACTGAAGAAGCCTCCTGCGTAGGCGAAACGTTTCAGAAATTAAGATGCCCAACTCTTGAACACATCTTATTTATCTGCTTCTGACTAAATATACCCAGAGTCTACCCGGAGAGTTCCGACAGTCAGCGTCCTCGTGGCCTGGTCCCAGACCAGGCCTCCCGATAGATGGCACGATCTGGGACCAGGCTGTTGGTCCTAGCCTCGCGAAGTCCAACATAAGTACCAGAGCCTGGCTGATAGGGACTGACTTGAGAAACTTGTCCACTTCTTTCTTTAAAACAACCAGGGGTGTTTTGGTAATCCCCCGTATGTAAGAAGGAAGGACGTTGTAAAGTCTTGTTCCCTTCACACTTACTGAATTTCCCCTCATTGTACGCATTGCAGCTTTACTTTTCATTGGGGATATTTGAATCTTCTGTCAAGCCTCTTGCTTTCACGGAGAATGATTTGTGTGTGCAGATTTGGGACTAATCCTTTTAAAATTTTCCAGGTGTAATTTTCCAGGTCTATAGGTTCCAGGGAGTACAAATCGAGGGGACTTCAAACGCTCCCAGTAATTTACGTGTTTGACAGAATCTATGCGGGCAGTGAAGTTTCTCTACACATTGTCCAGGTCTGCAGTTTCACCTGCCTTGTTAGTGTAGCAGTACTCAAGCCTAGAGAGAACAAGGGATTTAGAGTATCATCATTGCCTTGGTATCCCTTACTTTGAAGGTTCTAGTTATTCAGCTTATCGTTTTCCTTGCGGGTGTGATAGTGTCACTGTTATAATCCTTAAAGGTGAGATCTGACATGATTGCCCCAGTTCTCTCGCATTAGTTTTACGCTCTGTTGGGTGTTCAGGTTTGTTGTATACTCCGTTCCGGTCTTTATTTCGTTAAATCTTTCCATAACGGAGTAACTGAAACGTCGTCGTAAGCTCCTCTCTTTTTATATGTACTCATTGAAGCGGAGGAGAGAGAGATACATGATAATATATACTTGGAAAGTACTTGAGGGCCTGGTCCCAAATCTGCACACTGCCATAACAACATACTGGAGTGAGAGATATGGGAGAAAGTGTAAAATAAACCCAGTGAGGAGCAGGGGTGCGGTGGGGACAATACGGGAGCACTGTATTAACATCCGGGGTCCCAGACTATTCAACATCTTACCAGAAGATATCCGAAACATCGCTGGAACCAGTGTAGAAGCCTTCAAGAGGAAACTGGACAAGTATCTTCATCGGGTGCCAGATCAACCAGGCTGTGATGGATATGTGGGGCAGCGGGCCTCCAGCAGCAACAGCCTGGTTGACCAGGCAAGCACCAGACGAGCCTGGCCCATGGCCGGGCTCAGAGAGTAGATACTCTCGAAACTCTTCAAAGGTATAAGAACATAAGAAAGGAGGAACACTGCAGAAGGCCTACTGGCCCATACAAGGCAGGTCCATATCAAAACCACCACTACCTAAGAATTTATTCCCGTACTCACGACACCAATCAAACCCAGCCCCTCCCACTCATATATTTGTCCAATCTCTTTTTAAAGCCACCCAAGGTCCTAGCCTCTATCACAGTACTCGGAAGATTGTTCCACGCATCTACAACTCTGTTCGAAAACCAGTACTTGCCTATGTCCTTTCTAAATCTAAATTTATCCAATTTAAATCCGTTATTTCTGGTTCTTACTTGGTTCGATATCCTCAGTATTTTATTAATATCTCCTTTGTTTATGCCCATCATCCACTTATACACCTCGATGATATCTCCCTCATTCTACGTCTCTCCAGAGAGTGGAGATTCAACGCTCTAAGTCTATCTTCATACGGGAGATTTCTTATACTGTAAATCATTTTAGTCATTCTTCTTTGTATGTTCTCCAATGAATCTATATCCATCCTGTAGTAAGGAGACCAAAACTGAGCTGCATAATCCAAATGAGGTCTCACTAGTGATGTATAGAGCTGTAAAATAACTTTTGGACTTCTGTTGCTTATACTTCTTGAAATAAATCCTAGTAATCTGTTAGCCTTATTGGCACACTTAGGCACTGTTGTCTTGGCTTTAAATTCCTGCTTACCATGACTCCCAAGTCTTTTTCACATTCTGTATGATCAAGCTCTACTTCACCTAGTTTATAAATTCGAGGATATTTTCATTACCAAGGACTAGTACCTTACACTTGTCCACATTGAACTTCATCTGCCACTTTTCAGACCAAGACATTAATTTGTCCAAATCCTCCTGGAGTTCACTGGTATCCTCCTCAGAATGAATCATACGGCCTATTTTTGTATCATCAGCAAATTTACTCATGTCACTTGCAATTCCTTCATCAAGGTCATTTATGTAAATTATGAACAACAATGGGCCTAAAACTGATCCTTGTGGAACGCCACTAGTGACTAATCCCCATTCAGATTTGACCCCATTAATGGAAACTCTCTGCTTTCTATTGGTAAGCCATGCCTCTATCCATGCTAGAACTTTACCTCCTATACCATGAGCTGCCACCTTTCTTAAGAGTCTCTTGTGAGGTACTCTATCGAAGGCCTTACTGAAATCCAAGTAAACTATATCATATTCTTTATCACTGTCTACTGCCTCAAATGTTTTATTGAAAAACGTCAGTAAATTTGTTAGGCAGGAACGACCTCTCGTGAACCCATGCTGAGATTCATTAATCAAATTATGTTCTTCAAGGTGACTTCTAATAATATCAGCTATAATTGATTCTAATAATTTGCCTACTATAGATGTGAGGCTTATTGGACGGTAATTTGATGGAATTGACTTATCCCTGATTTGAATATAGGAACTACATTAGCTATCTTCCACATCTCTGGCACAATACCAGTTAGGATGGACGTATTAAACACATTCGTTAATGGCTGACTAAGTTCCATCTTGCATTCTTTAAGTACCCTGGAAAACAACTCGTCGGGTCCCGGGGACTTATTTTGCTTCAGTTTATCTATCTGTTTGATAACCATGTCCCTCGTGACAGTAATATTAGTTAACTTTGACAGTAATATTAGTATATCAAAGGTATTGTTCCAGTCACGGTATTGTGCCTTTTTTGTTATTTAACTGAAACTTGTTCTCATTGAACAACGTCACCACCACTTTCGTTATCCTTTTCACCACTGAATTGTTTACAGTTGCAATTGGGTGAAATGGGGTGCTTGTGAGTGTACCTGTGACCGATTTCCAGAGTTTTTGTTCTCACGCAGTCTGACCATAGCTCAGGCTTGTCTGGTGTTTGCCTGGTCAACCAGGTTGTTGCTGCTGCTGGCCTGCTGGCCCACATATCCATCACAACCTGCTTTATTTGGCACTTTCCGGTAAATACCTGTGATTTACCTGTTACTTGTGATTTACTTGTAACAAAGACTTAAGTTGCAAATTAAGCTTGTATTGTTTCGCCCTGTGTAGATCTTTATCATGTCATGTAATAACTGAATAAAGTTCTACAATGAGCGAAACATTATCCCAGTAAAAGCTTGTTCTGCAACTTTTATCTTCGTCTTGACAGTTGACAATAGTTGAATTACAAACTACCGTTTAATAGAGTCCAGTCCAGTGATTTGTCACTGTTTCTAAAGAATTGTTTTTATTGCACTTCTCAGCTTGTTACGTCACTTCCAATTATGGCTTCTAGTTACTTCCCGTTGATGACGCTGAGAAATCTTCCTTGACCATCTTCGTTTATCTTTTTGTTAGCTTACACGTGGTTATCGCATCTTTTATATATTCCACGTCAGCGAACGAGGACACATCTTTAATTTTTCCCATGTTAGTTCATTTGTATTGTTGACCATTATTGACACACGCACACACCATCCTCCCTCGTGAAGGACCTGCCTAGTATGGGCCAACAGGCCTGCTGCAGTGTTCCTCCTTTCTTATGTTCTACGTATGTGCGCGCGAGTACCCACCAAGACTAGGCTTCTGGCCCCGCCTCTTGGTCTACTGTGAGTGGCATCACTGATTTCTGGCCTGTTGGATCGTATCATATCTGCTCTTGAAGCAGTGTATTGAGCTGTGTGCGTGTACGAGAGAGAAAGAGAGACAGAAAGCTACTTTGAGGAATCAAATTAATTGTTTTTATATAGATTACAGTATTGGTGTTTGTCATAATGAACCCTGGTTTTTTTTTTATCTATGATAAAGCATAATCAGGTGTCGCAATAGACACTTGTATTGTTATGACTGCACTCAGTGCCAGAGGCGAGTTGATGCAGTGTATGGAGACCTTTAACAAAAGAACAGTAGGAAGGCGAATGTTGAAAATAGTATAAAATACCGACGGGTTGATGATTAAGACACGTGTGCAACAGTTAGGTATTTTTATTGTTGAAACGTTTCGCTTACACAGACTCCTTCAGTCACATATTTGACTGAAGAAGCCTACTGTGTAGGCGAAACGTTTCAACAGTAAAGATACCCAACTGTTGCACATGTCTTAATCAGGAAGGCGAATGGCACTAGACCTCTCCGTGTCCACATGAGCAATAAATCGTGCACTTGGTCTTCTTTGTGTCACTTATCTTAACCTCCCGCTGCCAAATCTATTTATTATAGTGTTAGGTGTAGTGGGGTCGTATACCTGGAGGGTGTTCCGGGGGTCAACGCCCCCGCGGCCCGGTCTATGACCAAGGCAAGGACTCCTCAGTGGCCATGACATTGTCAACAGTGCAGTGACTTCTATTGTTATGCTGCCAAGTTGATCCAGAGTCGAGATCTAACAACACGAGGAGACTGATCGAGGGTTGTTACTGACAGCATGGGGAAAATGTTTTTATAGTTGTGATCAGTTAACCACTGGAAAACCTGGTTAATATAGCCTTGAAGAGTTGCAGTGTTGCCAGTGGATGCTGCTCATACATATTATAGTACAAAGGAATGAAACATTGATATGACTTTTATGTCTGTCTATTTCGGGATTTCCTCTCGTTCAGCACAGTTGCATACACAACGCTCCTGTGAATTAATTTTCTGTTTTTAATACCGCGCTACATTACATTATATATATATATATATATATATATATATAGCGCACGCACGCAAGCAAGTACGCAAGAATGAGTCAGAATGAAGGGAGGCTTGTTACAGACAGTGCCTTTGGTCCATTGATAAGTACCGAGGGAGGTGGGATTGTGTAGGCAGCAGTTGTTTGGGCACCACGAGAGTCAGTAGCGGTGCCAGGGACAGGTGCCAAGCCTGTGATATCACCTCCCCGCATCCAGCACTCTGCCAATCACTTCCTCCCCTCCATCATCAATCTCTTGTGTGGATCTCTGCCAAAAACCACATAAACAGCGTCGTATTCTTCATCGTTATCTTCCTCTTTTTTTTTTTTAAATCTGCATGTCGTGTTTATAATTACGGGAACCGATGATATCTAACAAAGAACTCAAAATAATGTATTCAAATTTGGTAAATTCAAATCTAGAAAAGTCGTAGTTAGGGAAAGTCGAAGGTAAACAGAACTGATTGCCAAGTAGCGTTATTGAGGCGCATACCTTGGGATGTTTTATAAATAGATTAGACAAACCTGAGAGAGAGGGATGGGAGGGAGCGAGTCCGACCGACAGCCTGTCTGCCTTGTAGGGCCTGTCTAACACTGGCTAATAGGGCTACCGCCTTGTTTATTCTTATATAACATGGACAGCTCTGCGTGGTGACTGGCGCCTGCCTTCGTTGATTAAAGTTGACCATAAATGTATTACTGTCAGTCATAAGCATAAAATTAGCATTGCAGTTGTGATATTGGCAGGTGGCAAGCAGGTTCTATTTATACCTGGGGATTTTCACCCATGTATTTGTCTAGTCTGTTTAAAACTTTAAAACTATTTCTTTCAGTGACATGCAATTATTGACCAACCGATACTTTCATATTTCTCCATAAACATAAGAACATGAGAATGGGAAGGTCCTTCTCAACTCACATTTTGTCACATATTGATCCATTTTGGAGTCGTGTCAAAAGTTTATAGATTCATTGATTTATATTTTTTTTCGCGTCACTCATAGCACCCCTGAGTATACATATTCCAGTCAGGTGTACACATCAGTCTTAACCCTCATTGTGCATTTTTCATCCGTGTGCACTGGTGAGCAGTAAAGCTTAGGTACATCTTGCACGAGTGTGTCATTGTAAACTAATGACTTAAGAGTCTTGATAGTAAGACTTAACCTTGTCATCCTTTTAGGTGGTGTTTTCCATCTCATTTATTCTGTAATATGAAGACAAAGTTCTACCACGCATAATACCTCTTGGCTCCAATACAAAGAAGCATAAGTGTCTCAATCTTCAAGCATGGTGAAGATCAGATCTTCACCATTTAAAATGATCTACACTATTCTTCTTTGTATTGGACTGACGAGGCCACTGTGTGGCGAAACGTTTCCGTAATAAAGATACCCAAATGTTGCACTTACCCAAGTGTTGTCTTAATTTATCAACATGTCAGATCTCTGAACCATTTACCTACACATCATTCTTGGCTAGGGAGTGATATTAAATACCAACAAGATGGGAAATAGGACACACACACACACACACACACCACACACACACACACACACACACACACACACACACACACACACACACACACGCATACACGCCCCGATGGCATGGTGGCTAGCGCTCTTGCTTCACGCACGGAGGGCCCGGGTTCAATTCCCGGCGGGGCCGAAACATTTCGAAGTGTTTCGTTACACACACACATACATACAACAGGCCTAGTGTCTAATCGACATGTGCCTAGGACAAAATGGTAACTAACACACACGCACACACACACGCACACACGGCCTGACGACACTGGAAGACAGGAGGGTTAGGGGAGACATGATAACATACAAAATAATGAGAGGAATAGACAAGGTGGAAAGAGACAGGATGTTTCAGAGATGGGACACAGAAACAAGGGGTCACAATTGGAAGTTGAAGACTCAGATGAGTCAAAGAGATGTTAGGAAGTATTTCTTTAGTCATAGAGTTGTCAGGAAGTGGAATAGTCTGGCAAGTGATGTAGTGGAGGCAGGAACCATACATTGTTTTAAGACAAGGTATGATAAAGCTCATGGAGCAGGGAGAGAGAGGATCTAGTAGCGATCAGTGAAGAGGCGGGGCCAGGAGCTGTCTCGACCCCTTCAACCACAAATAGGTGAGAACACACACACACATACATACATACATATATATGTTGGGCCGAATAGGTAAAACTTGAGATTTTGGCTTAAATAGCAACCTCCTCTTGCCGAATAAAGCAAGCGAAAAATTTTGTATGCAATAATTTCGCAAAAATCATTCTGAACCTAATGAAAAAAATATGTTTCATTGTGTTTATTATTAAATTATTGTAAACTTATCTAAAATATATTTAGTTGGATTAGGCTAAATTAAATTGTGCTTGTTAGGTAAGTTTTCTAAGGTTCTTTTGGTACAAAATTATTTTTTTACATTAACATAAATGAAAAAAAAAATTATATCTTTAAACGCATAAGAGAAAATTGTAGAAAGGACTTAATTTTAAACGAGTTCTTGCTAATTGACCAATTTTACCTATTCGGCACGACATTATATAGTATATATAGTAGAGAGCCTAAAGTTAGGTAAACGTCAGGTCATATTGGCTCCTAAAGTTCCCTGAAGTGTCCTGGTGAGAGCGTTTGATAAACTGCAGAAACTGCTACGCTGAAGTTGGAAATGCTAATTCAAGACACCGCCTTCGATCACAAGAACAAAGGAGGAACAAGACTAAAAGGTCGGTGTCGGTATTGACTGACTTCTGAATTTAAATTAATCCACTTTTAATCAATTACTGTAAGACCTGGTGGTAGAATTACCCACAAAATATTAGGTAAAAGGACACACGTGAAGGTAATGTGACATTTTATAGTCACAATAAAATGTCACATTAGTTACATCTGTGTTCTTTTACCTAACACTCTAAGACCTGTCTTGGTTAAGTGTAGAACCCTTAACAACGTATTCAAATTAAAGTAGCGAAATAACGCTTTCACTTGTTTAAATATTTGTTTGGTATTAAAGTTATAGATAACTAGAAAAAAATGGCAGGTAGCGCCGTTGAAGTAAGATCTCTTCGAAGTTTTAAAAAACGGGTTAGAGAAAATTTGTTGGGTGTGAATATGGTCTGCCTCCCTTGGGTCAGTCAGCAGGTCTGTTGTATTGCTCCTTTATGTTCTTAGTGAAGAGTATTATATTATCTACAGTTGTTCCATGTGTGCGTGTTTACACTCTTCATGGGAGGGAGGGGTGCCTTCATGCAGGTGATGGCCTATTGATTTAAAGAACTGGAGCTGCCTTTCTTCTCTTTGGCGCTATATGACACCTAAAACACTTCCTCTTACCATAATAAAATTGCATATCTTGATATAACTCTGTGCGAACCAATTTTTGGCTTTAAAATAAAGGATTTGTCAGTAAATTGTGTCATAATACCATTAAAATAATAGTAATTTAGTGGTATTAGAATAAAAGTGTGTATTTGCGTTTCGATAAAAAGTAGGCACATGTGAGCAGATGTATGTTCAGTTAGTGTAAACTTCACATTCTCATGACAAGTTAAGAGAAAGTTCAATTATGAGAAGGCCAAGTGTGCGAACGTATAATCACTGATAAATTCTAATTGCATTTTAAGATGGCTTGACCTTAGCTCACCCACTGTCAGGTGGTATATCGTAAGTGCACTTTCCTAAATGTATATGAAGCTGTAAACTTTTGTGAATCATTCAGGGCAAGGAGTGTTGGAGTCCCTGTGTGCCAGCCAGACAAGCTACGTAACTGTACTCAAGTTAAAAGCGGTTATGTTGCTCCTCTTCCCCCACACAAGCGTTAAGTTCATCTCTTGAGTTGTATGAGGCAGCTGTGGTTTTAATTGACCCGCTCCTGGTTCCTTAGTTCATTTGGAGTTTATTTGGCTCATCTGTGGCTAATTACTCAGGTGGCTTATTAGGTTTACTTGTGTTGCATTAGGTTCGTCAGTGAAACCCCAACAACAACTTGACATGGGTGTTTTAAGACGACCCGTTCATTGTTGCTGAAGCTATAGCATGACTGCGGCAAGACGGTGTTTTCATTATCATGGTTGATACCTTATACCCAACACTTTAATACTTTCAGCAGGTCCTGGAGTTTCTTTATACACTTGACTAGTGTTTTCTTATACAGGATACGACATACTAGAGTTTCTTAGCACATTTTTTTTCTCTGCAAACAATCCATAATATTCTGCCAACACAAAGTTATTTATTTTTATTTTTTGGTGGGCAGGGGTGTATGGAAACTTGCCAATAACTGAAGGATATCTGAACGATGTTTTCGAGAGTCAGTGCCCTTGCAGCCTGGTCCTAGATCAGGTCTCGTGATGGATCAATGCCTGATCAACCAAGCTGCTACTGCTGACCGCATTCAGTTCAGTGTACGAATCACAGCCTGACTGAGGGACCTTGTGATGGTGAACCTAATGCTCTCAGTAGTGAACTACGCGGCACCTCGGACGGTGTGTCTGAGGAGATGTGAAGGTTATGTAGCCTATGTGGATCCCGGCACCAACGACCCCTAGACCATGTTGATCTCGGTGATCAATATGCGAGTGTTGGCGACCCCTGGACCATGCTGAACTCTGTCATCATGCTAGTGTGGGATTCACCTGCGCTTTGTTGCCCTCGTTGTTGGTTCAGTGTGGCGTTGTGAAGGTCTTTGTGGTGTGTTTAAGCCTTGGGAGTTTTGATTAGTAGAAAACTCAAGCCAAAGGAAGGGTGTATAACGTGTTCGCAGTAAAACCAATAGACTTCTTGGCTTCGTATCAAGAAGTGGAAGTAAAAGGTTATACTGCAACTCTAGTTATCGTTTGTGAGGTCTCATGTGGGGCAGCGGGCCTCCAGCAGCAACAGCCTGGTTGACCAGGCAAGCACCAGACGAGCCTGGCCCATGGCCGGGCTCAGAGAGTAGATACTCTCGAAACTCTTCAAAGGTATATCTTCAAAGGCAAAGGTAGATTATGCTGGTTTATAGTGATGTATGGCGGTGTAAAGAATACCTCGATATTATGGTACAGTTCACTGGGATTGGAGACTGTGGGGTGGTGGTAGTGGCTGGTGTGGTCGGAGACGGTGGGGTTGTGGTGAGAGGGTCGGTGGCTACTTGTGGTAAGGGACGGGTGGGTTGGTGGTGGTTGAAAGGGGGGGGTGAATGAGGGGCAGGGGGAACGCGTGGTCCCAGGTGGATTGGTGGTGTTTACACGGGAGGGAGAGAAACGGAGGCCGGATGGGAGTAGGGGTGGACTAGTGGGGAAACGAGTGGGTGGGGGTGACACCTGGGGCTAAATACGTGGTGTGTCAGGTGAGCAGCAGCAGTGTGCAGCCTCAGGTGCGGCCAGCTGGGGGTGCCCGGACTTGCTGCTGGCTTCATCACCCTCACACCTGCCACCACCTGCGCACACCCACACACCCCTCCATCCCCCATACACGAAGACTGCGAACACATAATAAACAACTAAACAATGAAAGCTAGACGTTTTGTAAAGTCACAAGACTAATTCTTGAAAAAATACTCTAGTTGATGGAAAGGAGGAGAAAAGGAGACATGGTAACCTCGTATAAGATCATAGAATAAAATTATAAACTAGAGAAGGAATTTCGAGCACCAACAATATGAAAAACAAGAGGCCACGATTGTATACCGAGGGAAAAGCAACGAACAAACAGTACTGGAGAATATTACGTAACATAGACCCAGTGACATTGTTTTGAAAAAAAACAAGAGTGAGTACTACCTGTGACGTGCCTGGGACTGTTTTCGCGAGTTTTACTCTCGCTGGCCAGCTTAAGGTGAGACTTCCTTGTGGACAGCCTGATTCACCAGGTTGTTGTTTCCCGCAAGCTTACATAGACATCACAAGCTGGCTGATCCGGCGTTTTGTAGAGGATCTTTTTAGTTACTGACAGCAGGACATTACGAGACAGACTGTCCTATGTTCGTTGTGGTTAGATAACACTGGTCTGCATTTGGAATGTTTTTATTTTTTTTATTCATGGTTGCGATCTTACATATTCTTGGGCTGCTGATTGTAAATATCTAAACCATTTTGCTCTATCACGTAAGGATTTCGAATAAAATACAAATTAATGATAAAAAATGTGAATTTTTAATAAATTGTTGCTTTATTAAAATTAGGCAGGTAATCATGGAAAAGCGCATTCTGTTAGTTTTAAGAACATATGAATTACAAATCAACATGAATCAAATCAAATTATTTTATTTAAAAAATATGCTCATAATGGTTAGTCTATATATTGAATCAAAGGAAGGAGGACCACTTTGATTGTCGCTTGTGCTGTGCATCGAGACCATTACGTTTCAATGACTAGCAGTAATTCGTCATCATGCTGACATTCCATTTGCCCTGGTATCGAGTTTCCATGGTGCAAATATCCTGATGGAACCGCTCTCCTTGTTCCTCTGTAGTCTCCACAAATGTTGGGAAAATAGTCAAGATGTGAGTGCAAAAAGTGCATCTTCACACTCATTCTATACCTAAGTTGTTGGAAACTTGAAATCAGGTCTTTGATCATTTTTTTTCATATTCGGGGAAGCGCCTGTTTCCCAGGAAGTTGTGGACAATCTGCTTGAATGAAAACCAGGCATTCACCTGGACACCTGCTAATGCTTCATCAAAATGCTTGTCCTTCATCAATTACCGAATCTGAGGGCCAACAAAGATTCTTGCCTTTATCTTGCTTTCACTTATACGAGGAAACTTTGACTCCAGGTACTTGAAAGCAGTTCCATTCTTGTTCAAAGCCTTCACAAAATTTTTCATAAGCCCTAATTTGATGTGGAGTGGTGGCAGCAGAATTTTCTTGGGGTCAACTAGTGGCACAGTTTTCACGTTGTGATTTCCGGGTAAGAAGCTGGTTCTTGGTGGCCAGTCTTTTTGTTCATAGTGCTGGCTGTCTACCCTACTATCCCAAAGACAGAAAACAGGGATACTTGGTGTATCCGCCTTAAATACCTAGTAGGAGAGCAATAACTTTTAAATCACCACAAACGAGAAAATTGTGATTCTGGTACTTGATTGCAGATATTAGTGTCTTCATATTTGTGCAAGTTTCTGACATTTGGACACTATGGCCAATTGGCACAGATGCAGCTGTGTTACCATTGTAGAGAAGTACAGCCTTTAAACTCAATACAGGAGTAATGTTGCTTCGGGAATCTGAAGGGGTGAATTGCCCGCAGACATAGCAAAATATGTCTGGTGAATTTATGCAGCCTCTAGACATATTAAGCTGTATGACCCTTGTGGTTTAGCGCTTTTATTTGATTATAATAATAATAATCTAGACATATTAATAATCTGAAAATAAAGAAAAATATATTAGATTTAACATTTAAGTCAATATAAGGTAAGCATTTTAATTGGTAATATACCACTTTCTCATTTACTTATGTTATACGAAAAGAGAAAAGTAACGTTTCCGTATAACAACTTGATGTGATAGAGATGAATAAAAAACACAGTGAATCACTATTTTCCATATACCTAAAAAGATACCATAGAGTCAATAAAAAAAATCATGCAGACCAGTGATGTATAATTGGGCAAACAATCTCAGGCTGTGATGTAATAGGTTCGAAAACCGACATTTGGAAATCTTTATCGAGGAAGATTTTCGCCTGCCAGTGGCTTCCTCAGTTGATGTGTCAACACATCGACTCCAGGCTGAGGGACTGATTACCTCAATCTCCTAATCATCTTTCACCGTTTTTTTCTCTGTATTGGACTGAAGAAGCCACCGGCTGGCAAAACTTTTCCTCAGTAAAGATTTCGAAATGTTGATGGATATGTGGGGCAGCGGGCCTCCAGCAGCAACAGCCTGGTTGACCAGGCTAGCACCAGACGAGCCTGGCCCATGACCGGGCTCCGGGAGTAGAGTGTCTCATTCTTCAGTCTCAGACTGGTAAGACACTGGAAGCATCATATTAATGGTATGCAACACCACCAAGCAGTTAAGACATTGTAGCAGTGGTGTTTTTATTGTATTAATATTGGTAGAATTACTCGGTATTTTTATTGACATATGAACATAAGAAAGAAGGAACACTGCAGCAGCCCTACTGGCCCATGCGAGGCAGAAGTTGTGGAGATGTAAATAAGAAGTGATCAGTCCCTCAGCTAGCAAGTTTGCGGTGGCAAGTCCCTCAGCTTCAATAAATATGCTGGTGAATACACACCAAGGCTGGAGCACTGACCACAAACTTATTTCTTCTCCAGGCTGCGGGACTGATCACCTCATATCTACATTTCCACGTCTTCTGTTGTCTTCTGCATATTGGTTGACAAAGCCTGCTGAGCAGGCGAAACGTCTCGTCAGTCAAGATATTCTGCTGCACCCGTGCCTTATACACTGGAAACAATGAGTTGAGCGAGTGTTGGATATAAAGTGATTGTTCGTTTATTCATAAGGGAAAAGACTTGGTTGGTTGTGATTGGCTCGTGGGTGAGACGCAGCACGACTGCCTGTCCCAGGATACACAGTGGTAGGGTACCCAGTAAACTTATGGTGGGCCCAAGAGACAAGTAGCCAATAAAGTAGCTGGTCGATAGTAGTAAGATAAGGGCCAGGAGCAGTCTGCCCTTCCTGATTTAAGGAGGCGAGTACACACAAACTCGGAACAAGAAACTAAAAAAAATAGTAAGTAATTTTTGAAGAGAGAAGGCTTAGTGGAGATAAATTGCAGCATAGTAAGTGCAGGAACTGGTAGCGTGATTAGTAACACTGAAGTGCGAGCAGCGGAAACAAGAGGACAAATATAGTACAAAAGCACAGATTGTTTCGATTTTTGACTGTTAAAGGGACGTTAGGCAGTACAAAAGTTTTCAGTCTTGTAGTAAGGAAATAGAATGAACTGGATGTGTAAGTAGTGGCGGTGAAACTCCAAGTGACTTAAATTACCTATAGCCTCACTACGACGAGACAAAGTGAAGGACAAATGAATCATGAGTGCCGCAGGGCTAAACCTTAAACTCGACTCCAAGTAAACACACCTTTAAAGAGTTGATAGGATAGGTCTGGTCGACCAAGCTTAAAGAGACGGGGCCATGAGCTCAGACCCAACTCCCTCACAGTGAGTTCGCGCATGCACTTGTCAGTTTATATACCGAGATATGAGAGTCCATGTATGTGTGTGTAATATATATATATATATATATATATATATATATATATATATATATATATATATATATACTACACCACGCATATTGACAAGCTAAGAAGACCAGATGGTGGACATGGTATATTGAGACAAAGGTGCCGTCGGCGGAGTGTAGTCTCAGGAGGAGGGGAGACATACTTCAAGATTCATGAGGGAAACGAGGCGCAAGAGAGGCTGGAATATTCACTCCTCCTTGGATATAGATAAGATTTACGAGCGTTATTCACCAGAATAAGAAGGTTGGGGGGATTGCATTTTCTTAGCTTAGAAGACGGCATTTGATACCGTACCTCACATGAGACGGGCAAAATCTTCGAAGAGCAGCTGGAATAACTGGGAATCTACTCCGGTGGATCACTTTTAGTTTCCTTTCCCTTTAGGGAAAGGAAGCTAAGAGTGATTGTCCGGGAAGAGATGTCAGAATGGGGAAAAATAACAAGCGGGGTACCACAAGGATCGGTATTAGGGTCAGTGTTGTTTCTAGTTTATGTGAACGATATACCAGATGGGACTGAGTCAGGTGTATCTGTTCGCTGATGTAAAACTAACGAGGAGAATGCAAATTGATGAGGACGTGGAAAGGCTGCGAACGTATCTAGACAAATTGCAGGTTGGTCAAATACAGTGGTCGCTTGAATTCAACCCCAGCAAATGCAAGGGTATGAAGACTGGGGATGAGGCCAGTTGACCAGATAGAGTATAGACTCGGGGGACTGAGGGTGCAGACCTCATGCAAGTTAAAGACCTGGGAGTGGGCAAAGTGACACACACACACACACACACACACACACACACACACACACACACACACACACACACACTCACACTCACACTCACACACACACACACACACATCTCTCTCTCTTGGAATTTGAAGACTCAGATGAGTCAAAGGGATGTCAGGAAGTATTTCTTCAGTCATAGAGTTGTCAGGAAGTGGAATAGTCTAGCAAGTGATGTAGTGGAGGCAGGAACCATACATAGTTTTAAGACGAGGTATGATAAAGCTCGTGGAGCAGGAAGAGAGAGGACCTAGTAGCGATCAGTGAAGAGGCGGGGCCAGGAGCTGAGTCTCGACCCCTGCAACCACAAATAGGTGAGTACAGAGAGAGAGAGAGAGAGAGAGAGAGAATCAGCCAGAAGGGATATACGGCACTTAAAAAATTTGGCAAGTGTCCAAATACAGGTGATTTGAAAAGTGCAAATACGAGGTGCGTGTTTGTATTGACTCACCAATTTATATTTGCGGGGGTCGAGACATAATCTTGGTTCTGCCACTTTAACTTTATCAACCAACATTACTGTTTTTTTTTTGTGTAGAGAGTTTGCCTCTACCTCTGTCAAATCATTTTATATCAATGCTGCCTTGAGACGGGGGGGGGGAAAGTACTTCTTAACGTCCCTCTAATTTATTTATGTTGCCGGAACAAGTGCCAGATCAACCAGGCTGTGGTGGATGTGTGTACCAGCGAGCCGCCAACCATATTCAACAGACAACCAGTAGAGAAGCTTGGATCCTTGCCTTCCTGCCATGCTAAAAAAGCAAAAGCAAAAATACAATCGTAACGAATCAAAGGTAAATCACGACACACGCACACACATGCGCGCGCGCACACACACACACGCACACACACACAGGCGTGTGAGCTGAGTCTCGACCCCTGCAACCACAATTAGGTGAGTACAATTAGGTGAGTACACACACACACACACACACACACACACACACACACACACACACACACACACACACACACACACACACACACACACACACACACCACGCAAGCAAGCAAGGATTTTTTTTGTACTATTATTAGGCACAAGGATACCTTGAACCCACTTCAGTACCTTCAGCAGGTAGTGGAGTTTCTTATACACAAAGCTGGAGTGTTTTCTTAGGAGTTTTCTGACACTTCACTGGAGAGTACCTACAACAGTTGGCTAGCACACAGATAGCTATTTTATTTTCTGCTAGGTAGGCAGAGGCAGCAAGGGAGTAAGGAAGCTTGCCCATATATTTTTCCGTGTCAGGGAATCGACCCTAAAACCTTGAGAGTTAGTCGAAGGCTCTCACCAATGAGCTACGTAGGACTCCAACACAGGGAAGAAAATCCTGGCAAGGAGGAGGAGGACTAGATCGGTGGAGAAGAGTGTGTAGACGCTGAAAAAACTGGAGTTTTTAAGGGTGCGTGTGAGACGAGGCGTGGCTGGTGTGTGGGAGTTATCACATGCTGCTACGTGTTTGGGAAATGCAATCATTCTTGTGGCGTGGCCGCCTCCGTAACCATTACTGGAGCTACTCTGCAAATGGCTGTCTACCTTTAAAGAAGAATGTTTAGTATTTTATGTGAAACAGTAAACCCGTGTGGCTTATTCCACGCAACGAGTAGTGGTGGTAGGGTTCTGTGTCTGCTAGGAATGCTAGAAACGCTGTTTTCGTTATCTTCGTATATCCACTGAAACATTATTAGGTAAATTAATATGGGAACGGATATGGCGCTTTCATCTAGCTATGATATCCGGCCGAGATGCGTCAGTTAAAAGATGTGGGAAAGCACATGGCGCAGTCTCATTATGAGCAGTGACACCGGCACAAGTGTTAGGGCGAGGTGCTTGATGAGAGAGGGGGCTGCCACGCCTGTGGCATGTGCGTGTGTGGCGCTGTGTGCGTGTGTGCACGCAGTGTACGTGAACCACACTGTTTATGTCTTGGCGGAAGTGTTTTTGTGTTTGTGTGCCTAGCCGAGTCTGCGTGGGTCACCTCTAGCTCCTGAGCTCTCCTATTAACCTTAAATTGATTTTAAGCTATCGCATTTACTGTCGACCACAGTAGATACGATAGCTTCTGTCACCTGCTAGCTCATTGTCTTTGCCGCCCTGACCCTGTAAAATTGTCCTCTTGAGAAGTAGTTTGGAAGACAGCTGCCTAGGGAGATACTATCCCTCAGCGGCGTGCCAGAGGCTGTGATGGATGTATACAAGCCGGAGGCCACCAACAGCCTGGTCAGCCTGGCAGTCAGCAGTCTGGCCTCTGGCCGGGCCACTGTAATAGGAAAACTCCCGAAACAGGTACTTAGCACTGTCTGTCAAGTCTCTTGCTTTCACACGGAGTGATTCAGGTGTGCAGGTTTGGGATCAGTCCCTCCAGGATTTTCCAGGTGTAAATTATGATGTGCCTATCTCGCTTACGTTCCAAGGAATACAATTGAAGGAACTTAAGGCGCACCGGTAGTTTAGATGTTTGATTGTATACAGGCAGTGAAAGTTGTGTACGTTGTCTAGCTCAGCAGTCTCGCCTAGCTTGAAGGGATACCTTACCTTTGATATACCTTTGAAGAGTTTCGAGAGTATCTACTCTCTGAGCCCGGCCATGGGCCAGGCTCGTCTGGTGCTTGCCTGGTCAACCAGGCTGTTGCTGCTGGAGGCCCGCTGCCCCACATATCCATCACAGCCTGGTTGATCTGGCACCTGGTGAAGATATTTGTCCAGTTTCCTCTTGAAGGCTTCTACACTGGTTCCAGCCGTGTTTCGGATATCTTCTGGTAAGATATCCGAAATATTCCAGTCTAGAGATAATAAGTGACGAAGAGTATCATCATTGGCTCAACATTGTTTGTGTTTATTGTTCTAGTTATCCAGCATATCATTTTCCTTGCTGTAGCACTAACAACATTGTTGTAATCCTGACAGTGAGGTTGTCTGGCATCATTATTCCAAGTCTAACACATTAAGCTTCCGCTCAACTGAATGATTTGAGCTCCTGTACTCCGTTTTAGTTTTTATTTCCTCCATTCACCCCAGGCGGAACAACTGAGGCATGTCACTGAACTTCGTATTGTTATCTGCCCAGTGCAACACTTTATTATATCATCTTGAAGATTCATTGTATCTTCGATGGACGTCACTTTCATTGAGATTCTGGTGTCATCAGCAGAGGATGTACGGTACTGTGATTTATGTCATTGTCTATGTCGGATATACAAATGAGAAACAGAAGTGGGGCGAGCACTAAGCTCCCTCTTACTACTCTTTTGGGTTTTATTTGTTAGGAAGTTAAATATCCATATGATCACTTTACCAGTTATTTATTTTGTACACATTTTGTGCCCTGTCACACGGCAGTCGCCCTTGTCAAAGACTTTTTTACGAGATCAGTGTACAGAAAATAAAGCATTTAGCTTGTCTTTCATTTAATCCAAGACCATATCTAATGGTCTAGCAATTGTGAAAGGTAGGAGCGACCTGCTCTAAGCCCTTGCTGTGCTGGATTGTACAGTAGTTATGGGTCCATGTGATCGGCAGTCCTTCTTAGGACCCGTTCAAAGATTTTGATAATGTGTGAATTTGCGTTGTTGGTGTGTAATTTTTCGCAATTTCTTTATCGCCACCATTGTGAAGTAGAGCAATATCAGTGGTTTTCAAATATCTGTGGGATGACTCCAGTGTCCAGGTTCCGTCTTTATAAAATAGTAAAGGTCCCAGATAATGGCTTCTTGCAATTCTTGATGAATATGGAGTTCCTAGAGTCTGGCCCTGGGGCGGTGTGCATGCTCTAAATGGCTTATGGTATATTCAAGGTTAACTGTGGGAATGTCAGTAGTGTTTTGAGTCTCATGAAAAATTCGTTTGGATCTGTAGACTGATAAGTGGTTCACTGAACACAAGAGTCACATTGTGGCTTCAGTATTTCACTCGTTTCCTTATTGTTATCAATTTTATTCCCATCTTTAATTAAAGGCCCTATACTGGATGAGGTGTTTGCCCTTGATTTTCCATAAGAGCGGTACTTTATATATTTGGGATTTCTTCTGATTTCATCTATGGCTTTTCACTGTCTCAGGATTCTATGGTGTAACCAGTTTGTGCTCGATTTTTTTTCTCTATGCAGAGTTTCCTTTCGTGCATCAGAGTTTGCTGCATTTGAAAATATCTGATATCCGTCGTTTTCGCCTGTACATGGAATCTGTCTGTGTCTGTATGTAGTACCTTCTCCACTCGGCCAGATCCCAGAGATATGATAGGTCCCGTTATCTCATCCTTTGCCGTGAAGACACTGTATGTATCTGGTGTATACTTCCAGCACCAGTGAGCTCAGCCTCCAGGCGAGCTTGTTCAGATCAGTGGTGGTTTTGATTATTTTGTCCTGGTTAATGATCTTGTTGAAGTTAAATTTGTCGAATTTGCTCTCGTGATTGAGTGTGTTTCTCTGTCCTAGTCCACTGTGCAAGCAGGTCTGAACCTCTATTATGTTATGGTCTGAGATAGCAGACTTGACGCCGTTATTTCCCGGATCAGGTTCCCATTATCAGGCCGGGTCACCATCTGGAGAAGACCCGGGCCGGCAGTACCGGCGAACCTACAACAACAGGTTACCATTGTTGGTAAATGCGAGATAGCCAATTTATGGCAGAGGTTTGGTAATTCTATCATGTGACACTAGCTCCAGGAACTCTCTGTAGCTACAGTCCTTGCTACATTCTTCTACTTGAGGTTCCTCAAATTGAAATCAACAAGCAACAGGATATTTGGGGCTGGGTTTGATAGGCTTTGAAGATAATGCTCGATCTCCAATAACTGGTCCTTGAACTGGTTTATACAAAAGCACGACAACTAGGTTCTGGTTTTCTGTTTTGACTGCCAAAACTTCGGCAGGCGATGTAACATCCCCCCAATGAAGAGCAGGGGTGCCACTAGCACGTTGAGGGACAACACAATAAGTGTGAGGGGCCCAAGATTGTTCAACTGCCTCCCAGCATACATCAGGGGGATAACCAACAAGCCCCTGGCTGTCTTCAAGCAGGCACTGGACAGGCACCTCAAGTCAGTACCTGATCAGCCGGGCTGTGGTTCGTACGTTGGACTGCGTGCGGCCAGCAGTAACAGCCTGGTTGATCAGGCTCTGGTCCAACAGGAGGCCTGGTCACAGACCGGGCCGCGGGGGCGTTGACCCCTGGAATTCTCTCCAGGTAGACTCCAGGTAGACATCATTATTGATGTTCAGTAGCTCGGTGTATATACGTAATTCTTTAACATACAAGCCAACCAATAAATATATGTTTGGGTTTCTACGTGTCCCTTCTCTTGGACATTCTCTTTATTTAGTTCGTGAAAGTTTGTTTTTAACTCTTGGTCCTCAGGTGTGGGAACACCAGCTTGTTAGTGAACATTTGGGTTTCCTGTAGCTTCTTGATGTACTGGTTGTTTGAAGGTTCCACAGTGGTGCCACGTACTCGAGTGTTAGTCGTATGTATGTTGTGATGCAGCAATGAAAACGGTGCTGTGTAAATAGTATCTGCCATTCCTTCTTATGTTCTTAATAATCACTAGTTTATATTTATTGCTGTTTTTTTATAACTCCCTTCATATTCTACGCTGTCACTTTTATAAGTCTTATGTAAACTATCAAAAGGCTTACTCATGACCAGATAAACAACTTGCTACTCCTTATCTTGCTTTCGTGTTGTCTAAGCAGTTGTATTCTGCTCATCATTAGTGTCATATGTAGCATCTTATAAGTTTGTAATGAACCATATTTAATTTATGGGGGAACAATTTGTCATTGATGAAGAATAAATCACAATATTGTAGCTGAAATAATTCACAATCAACACAGACTGAAAATTAGGACTGGACCAGGTTTTTGTCTGTCATGGACCATTATCAAGTGTGTTCGTGTGTGGCGCTGGAGGGAGGGTCAGTGATCGCAAGCCGGGAACTCCACTCACCTCCAACTGTCCTACTTCCGGCCTTACCTCCCTAACGCACACGTCACTGGCTCCCATTATTTGCTCAGGGAAGGGGAAACAGCTGAAACAAAACTAGAGTGAGATACCTCACCACTCACCATGATTAATGATTTTTTTATAGTTAATAGTTGGTGACAGCGAAGTCGGTGGATGGTAGGTCATCAGGTGAATTACACAGTTTACCTGGTAAAAACACGAAACAGTTGTCAGTATTATTCGCATGCACGCAAGCAGGGCTAAGGTTGAAAGACGTCTAAAGTTAATTAACTTATATAAAATAAGGTTAATATTATATTGTACACATACACACACACACACACACACACACACACACACACACACACACACACACACACACATATATGAAGCTTACCTGGAGTCTCTTCCGGAGGTCACAGCCCCCACTGCCCGGTCCCAGACCAGGCCTGATTGCTAGCCTGATCGATAAAGCTGTTAGAACCCACCGGCCTCAATGCAACGTATGCACCACAACCCGGGTGGTAGCTTCCCTGCTTTTCATTGAAGGTATCCTGCACCGTCTACCAAGCCTCTTGTGTTCACAAGTAGTAATTTCGGTGTGCAGGCTTGGAACCAATCCTTCTAGTGTCTTCCAGGTGGAGATTATGATGTATCTTTCTCGCCTTCGTTCTAAGGAGTGCAGTTCTAGGGACTTCAAACACTCAGAAATCTAGGTGCTTGATTGAGTTTACACGAGCTGTGAAAGTTCTCAATATTTTAAACCAGCTCAGCAGTTTCGCCTGCCTTGTAGGGGGACTGTTAGTACACAGCAATATTCCAGCCTAGAAAGAATGAGTTACCTGAAGAATATCATCATTAGCTTAGCATCTCATATTTTAAAGGCTTATTTATCCAACCTGTCATTTTTTTTCAGTTACTATAATATTATTGTGCTCCTTGAACGTTAGATTGACATTGTAACTCTCATGTCTCGCACATTTGACTTGCCTTCTAATGAGTGATTTGAGTTTGTCTTATACTCTAATCTTGTTTTCGTATCCTCCTTTCTTCCGTGATGTGTTAGCTGAAATATGTCTTCATTTAACTCATATTGTTGTCACTATCAACTTGGAAGCTCGTTGTGTCGTCTGTGGACGCCACTTTCGTACACATTCTAGTATCGTCTGCAAAGTATGATATAGTACTATGTTAGAAATGAGCATGGGGAAGAGAAGTGGGACAGTATTTGGGTTCTGTTTGTTAGGAAGTTAAATATCTATCTGCCTACCTTCCCCGTTATTCCCTTTGCACGCATTTTGTGTGCAGTTACCTCATGGTTGCACTTGTCAAAGCTTTTGCGGTCAGTGTATACTACATCTACATTTTGTTTGTTTTCAAGACCATTTCGTAATGATCCAGCAGTTGTAGTTAAGCATAAGAATTATTTTGCGACGTATTTCAAAAACCTATAATATAAATGTAAATACAATTTTAGAATACTTGTAATAATATTGGTAGAATTACCGACAATATGTTAGGTAAAAGGACACAAATGCAACTAATGTGACATTTTATTGTGGCAACGTTTCGCTCTCCAGGAGCTTGAGAAAGCTCCTGGAGAGCGAAACGTTGCCACAATAAAATGTCACATTAGTTGCATTTGTGTCCTTTATTTAGAATACTTGTGTAATTGAATGGAGGTGGGGACAATACGGGAGCACTGTATTAACATCCGGGGTCCCAGACTATTCAACATCTTACCAGAAGATATCCGAAACACGGCTGGAACCAGTGTAGAAGCCTTCAAGAGGAAACTGGACAAATATCTTCACCAGGTGCCAGATCAACCAGGCTGTGATGGATATGTGGGGCAGCGGGCCTCCAGCAGCAACAGCCTGGTTGACCAGGCAAGCACCAGACGAGCCTGGTCCATGGCCGGGCTCAGGGAGTAGATACTCTCGAAACTCTTCAAAGGTATATCAAAGGTAGATATGTTGTTAAAAAATTTGTATATATTGTATATTCTTTTGGCTACCTATGAAATCGCTTGTTATTGTGAGATAACATAGTAGCAGAGAGCGGAGGATAGAAGAGAGTGAGAGAGAGCAAGGATAAAGAAGGTAGGGTTGTGTTTGGGGAGGGAGGGAGGTGTGGTGTTGTGGCGGAGGTGGGTCTGGATCGTTGCCAGTGTAGTAACCCCTGTTGGTGGCCCCCCCAGTCTGTCCTCTCCTGCTCCTTCTCCTCCATCCTCCCTCTTCATGTCTCTTGCGGCTCCTGCTGTTGCTTTTTGTTGTTGCTCCTCCTGCATGCACATCTTCATGCTGCTGTGTTGATGGTAGAGGTGGGGGAGGGTGCTGGGTTGGGGTCGGTGTTGTGGCCTCTTGATGTCATCAGGCTTGCCAACTACGCCTTGCATGTTGGCTGGCTTCCTCTACTCTCACTACTGAGTAACACACTCCTCACTGTTCAGTGGAAGTAGTTGCGTTCACTCTTAATGGATTAGTGAGCCACACTGCTGGCATCATGTTCTCTGCTGCCAGCAGCCACTTGATGTCTCAATCCTCGTGAAGACAATCGCTACGAGGTTTCATCATGGGGTTCAAATCAGTTTTTAATACTGTTATCTTCTGCCTTTACTTTGTTTATTCTGTATGGGAAATATTGTTGGTTTTGTCATTATTTAGAAAATTATCCGGGGAAACTTGTCAAAATAGACCTGAATAATAGGGCATAGAGTGACATGGGTTGCCACTGACACTTTCTGCCTTGCCTCATAGAATTTCGCCCCCCTATCTGTTGCTGTCTTACAACATTGCATAGCTCCTGAAGACACACGAGCGTACGAAAGATCTTGAGCTAAAGATTTCATCTCCTTGTTGCTTGTGCTGCATTGTTAAGATCGCCTGTCTGCGATTCTATTGCAGGGTATATAGTAAATAAATGAATATGAAGAAATGGTAAAATAAGAGACATTAGAAAACAGGAAGGGCAGTGGAAAAGCCACTTTAGAAAGACGAGAGAGGATATAAGAGAAGAGAGAAGTGAGGAAGGACCTAATGACCTGTAGCACAAGTGCTGGGGGGTTACCAACCTTCGTTGTCTCAGCTTACATCTTGTTTTATACAACTTGTTTCTTCAGGCTGTTTTGTGTGGAAGTTTACGTTGCTCAAACTCATTCTCATAATATGTAGCCACCCAACCTTCTTTCATGATAATCTTTTTATTGGTAATAATGGTAGAATTACCGACAAAATGATAGGTAAATGGACACAAATGCAACTAATGCGACATTTTATTGTGGCAACGTTTCGCTCTCCAGGAACTTGTCAAAGCTCCCGGAGAGCGAAACGTTGCCACAATAAAATGTCACATTAGTTGCATCTGTGTCGATTTATCTAACTATTTTTATTGTAGGACTTTTTTGCTTTTACGAAATTGATTAAATTTATAAAAAAGTAGTAGTGTAGTGTTCAAGGTGTTTATATATTATTTAGTTCTTTAAGTTGGCAGCCTCATTTGTTACTTTTGAGTATAATAATGGTAGAAGAGGGTAAATTGCGGCCAGCAGTAACAGCCTCGTTGATCAAGCCCTGATCCACCAGGAGGCCTGGTCGTCGACCTGGTCGCGGGGGCGTTGATCCCCGGAATACCCTCCAGGCAGAGTCCACGTAGACCAACAGATGAGACTTAAGTTTTATCTATCGACTGCACGTTGGTCATTAATAATTCCTCTGTACACTAACATAAAGAATCTTTTATTTTTTAAATAGTAATGAAAGTAAATTCAGTGTATATATCTTGAAGGCTCTTATTGCTGAGTCACTTGTGCAGGAAACAGTGCAACAGTCTCTGAATGGGAATGGGTGGGTGCGAGTAAGAACTGCCTAGCATGGACTAGTAGTTGCTCTCCGTGCTCCTCTGTTTTTATATTAAGCCAGTATTTTTTACATGAAGATTCAGCGCGGGCCACAGTAAATGCGGATAAATTAATATTCTGTTTAGTTACTAGGCTTTTATTACGAAAAGTTGTAAGAATCGTGGAAGGCCTGGTTGAGACAGCCGCTGGGGCGACCAACCGTGGAATCAGCTACAGGAAGACGCGTTAAAGTGTGATGTATCTACCCTTAATTTATTCCGTAGGGAGAAGAGGTATTGACCAGTTAGGCTACGCAACTTTAACCTTTACGTATAGTTAAGCGTCGACAACCAAATTACATAAAAGAGAGGGTCACATCTAGTAGCAAAGGATACGTCCTTGGAAACCATACGCTGGTTATATTTACGGTGGATGACGGGTGTGGTACGCTCACACCACCTGATAGCGAGTCAGCTAGAGATCCTGTGTACCTCCCTGACTTGTTCTCTTTACTTCTAGTGAAGTAGCAGGCTGTCGAATACTTGTTTATGATATGCATTGCATCAGTAGTAATCTGGCCTTAGTTTCAGGCTTTCAATTTTCAGTTTAGTTTCTGGATTTCAATTTCAGGATCATTATTCACTTAATAATGGTCTAGAATAGACCGAAACATCGTTTACAGATTTATCTCCAATTTGTCAGTTGGTTGATATTTATTCTTTACTACCCTTAACTCTGGCTCGCGTTATTCTTTATTCGAAGCTATGTATTTCATGTCTCACCATGAAAACAATGCATACATTGTGTATCATTGTATACATTGTATGCTATCAATAATATACAATCATTAATATGAAAATTACATTATTTAGTTACAGATTTCGTGTAAAGTGACAGTATAAGCACAGTGTTAAAGATAGTTTATTACAGGAAATTCTTGGGTATAAAAGCGAGGAAACTCGTTCAACCATGCTATAATTGTCGTCTGGCAGCAGGCCAACTCTAGCCGGCTCTTGATCTTTGAGGTCACTTTATTAAATGTCTCAAGTCAGTTGTCAGCTTCTCATGGCGCTGATATTAAACATCTCAGCACGTAGTGTCTATTTTTCTCCACTGAAATTGTATTGTGTGTGTATACAATGTATATGTGCTATATGTGAACGATATATGTGTATGGCGTGTACAGTGGATGTTCAGAATTTGTGTATATTATTGTATACAGTGTACATGTGTATAGAGTTTGTGCAGTGTGTAGTGTATGCATATGGTGTGTGTATAATACATGCATATAGTACATATATGCAGCGTGTAATGTGTACAATGTATAATGTAAGTGATGACATTAGTGGCAGGAGCTATTATAAGTGTCCATCCACGCCTGAGTTAATGTTTCTCACGACGACAGTAGGTAAATTCGAAGGTGTGTGTACACACACTAGACACAACCCAGGGCAACACGGGTTTAGAGCAGGTCGCTCCTGTCTGTCCCAGCTACTGAACTACTATGGCAAGGTCCTGGATGCTTTAGAGGATAAAAAAAATGCAGATGTAGTACACACAGACTTTGCAAAAGCCTTCGACAAGTGCGACCATGGTGGAATAGCGCACAAAATGCGTGATAAAGGAATAACAGGAAAAGTTGGTAGATGGATCTATAACTTCCTAACAAATAGAACACAAAATGTAATAGTAAACAGAGTAAAGTCTGAGGCGGCTACAGTGAAAAGCTCTGTTCCACAAGGCACAGTACTCGCTCCCATCCTGTTCCTCATCCTCATATCTGACATAGACAGAGATTACAAAGTTCATGGACCAGCACAACCAACATAACCCGAACCAGCATGGCTTTAGAGCGGGTCGATCATGCCTGTCACAGCTGCTGAACCATTATGACAGAATTACAGAGGCATTGGAGGACGACCAAAACGCAGATGTGATTTACACAGATTTTGCAAAGGCGTTTGACAAATGTGATCATGGAGTGATAGCGCACAAAATGAGGGCCATAGGCATTACGGGGAAGGTAGGCAGATGGATTTTTGAGTTCCTAACACAAAGAACACAAAAAGTAGTAGTGAACAGGGCAAGATCCAGCATCAGCGATGTCAAAAGCTCAGTGCCCCAAGGCACTGTCCTGGCACCTCTGCTGTTTCTAATCCTCATAGCAGACATAGATAAAAACACCCAGCACACTTTTGTATCATCATTTGCAGATGACACTAAAATAAGCATGAAAGTCACTACGGTAGAGGACACTGAAAAATTACAGGAGGACATAAGCAGGGTCTTCCAATGGGCAGTGGAGAACAACATGACGTTCAATGGTGATAAGTTTCAGCTGCTTAGGTATGGAAAAAATGAAGAACTCAAAAGGAACACTATATACAAAACGCAAGAGGGTCACCACATAGAACGAAAGGAACACGTAAAGGACTTGGGAATAATTATGTCTGCTGATCTGTCGTTTAAAGACCATAACAAGACAAAGATCACAACAGCCAGGAAGATGACGGGGTGGGTATTGAGAACTTTCAAAACAAGGGAAATAATGCCGATGGTGACACTATTCAAATCGCTAGTGCTCCCTCACTTAGAATACTGCTCAGTGCTGACGGCCCCGTTCAGGGCAGGAGAAATAGCAGAGCTGGAACAAATCCAGAGATCGTTTACGGCTCACATTGAGCCATTGAAACATCTAAATTATTGGGAACGCCTTCAAGTCTTGAACATGTACTCATTGGAGCGGAGGAGAGAGATACATGATAATATATACATGGAAAGTACTTGAGGGCCTGGTCCCAAATCTGCACACTGCCATAACAACATACTGGAGTGAAAGATATGGGAGAAAGTGTAAAATAAATCCAGTGAGGAGCAGGGGTGCGGTGGGGACAATACGGGAGCACTGTATTAACATCCGGGGTCCCAGACTATTCAACATCTTACCAGAAGATATCCGAAACACGGCTGGAACCAGTGTAGAAGCCTTCAAGAGGAAACTGGACAAATATCTTCACCAGGTGCCAGATCAACCAGGCTGTGATGGATATGTGGGGCAGCGGGCCTCCAGCAGCAACAGCCTGGTTGACCAGGCAAGCACCAGACGAGCCTGGCCCATGGCCGGGCTCAGAGAGTAGATACTCTCGAAACTCTTCAAAGGTATATCAAAGGTATAGCTCCGTGTCTGCCTTTGCGGATGACACCCTAATTGCCATGACAGTGTCCTCCATCGAAGACACTGCAAGACTCCAAGAAGACATCAACCAAATCTTTATATGGGCCGCAGAAAACAATATGAAGTTCAATGAAGAGAAATTTCAGCTACTCAGATATGGAAAACTTGAGGAAATTAAAACTTTATCAGAATATAAAACTAATTCTAACCACACAATAGAGCGAAAAACTAATGTGAAAGATCTGGGAGTGATAATGTCAAGAGGATCTCACCTTCAAAGACCACAACAATGTATCTACATCATCTGATAGAAAAATGATAGGATGAATAATGAGAACCTTCAAAACTAGGGACGCAAAGCCCATGACGATTTTCTTCAAATCGATTGTTCTCTCTAAGCTGGAATACTGCTGTACACTAACTGCCCCCTTCAAGTCAGGCGAAATTGCTGACCTGGAGAATGTACAGAGAACTTTCACGGCGCGCATAAGTACGATAAAGCACCTAAATTACCGGGAACGGTTGAAGTCCTTTGATTTGTATTCCCTGGAACGCAGGCGTGAAAGATACATGATAATTAATATACACTTGGAAAAAATCCTAGAGGGATTAGTACCAAACTTGCACACGAAAATCACTCCCTATGAAAACAAAAGACTCGGCAGGAGATGCAACATTCACTCAGTGAGAAGCAGGGGGGGCCACGAGTATACTAAGAGAACACGATAAGTGTAAGGGGCCCAAGACTGTTCAACCGCCTCCCAGCATACATAAGGGGGATTACAAATAGACCAATGTCTGTCTTCAAGAAGGCGCTGGACAGACACCTAAAGTCAGTCAGTACCTGACCAGCCGGGCTGTGGTTCGTACGTCGGTTTACGTGCGAGCAGCAGTAACAGCCTGGTTGATCGGACCCTGATCCACCATGAGGCCTGGTCTCAGACTGGGCCGCGGGGGCGTTGACCCCCGAAGCTCTCTCCAGGTAAAGAAGTGTCTACAGTAGTGTGAAGTCATACCTTGTCTTCGCAAGCGCCTGGCAGCCACCCCACCCTCATACCCGCGGAACATATTCGGTCAAAATGCAGAAACGGACGAGGCAGGCCCCGACCTGGCAGGACTCGAGTATATTCTCCCTTAGTGAACTCAAGCAGACCCATACCACATTAGAACCCACTGCAACAGTGCCTTAAGTATGCTGTGGTGAGGGAGCCTAGACATGGGTGTCATCCCTCAGTTGCTAAAAAGAACGGATATAGCCCCACTTCTGCTATTGCAAAGCAATAGCAGAAAGTTATAACCCGATAGCTCTAATGTCCCACACTATAAAAATATTTGAAAAGGTTCTAAGCAAGATCGCCAACCATTTGGATTCAAAACAATTTCACAACCCACCCTAAGTTTAGAGCAGGTCGCTCCTGCCTCTTGCAACTTCTGGACCGCTATGACATGGTCTTGGATGCACTGGAGGACAAACAGAGAGTACAGAATAGACTGCAAAAGCCTCCGATAAGTACGAATATGGTGTAATAGTGCACAAAATACATGCTAAAGGAATACCTCTAAAGTGGGCAGTTGGATCTTTAACTTTCTAACCAATAAAACACAAAGAGCAATAGTAAACAGAGTTAAGTCAAAGGCGGCTACAGCAAAAAGCTTTGTTCCACAAGGTATAGTGTTCTTCCCTGTCATTTTCCTCATTCTCATATCTGACAAAGAGAGATGTAAACCATAGCACCTTGTCTTCCTCTGCAGACGACACTAGAAATTGTTTTGGGTGTTATCCGTTGAGGACACTGTAAATTTCCAAACGAATATAAACCAAATCTTCTAGTGGACCGCAGACAAACATGTAATGCTCAAAAAGGACAAAATTCAGTTAGTCTGGTATGGAAACTAAGAAATAAAACCTAGAATGGAGTATAAAACAAGTTCTAACCACAAAATAGTGCGAAAAACTTACGTAAAGGACTTCTGGGTGATGTCAGAGGATCTCACCTTCAAGTATAACAACACTGTCATTATCATTTGATAGGCGAGACTATTGCTGTACACTAACAGCAACATTCAAGGCACTCAAAATTGCAGATCTGTAGAATGTACAGAGAACTTTCATTTCATGTATAAGTTTAGTGAATGAATGGTTCAGAGAACCGACTAGTTGTTAAATTAGACACATATGCAACACTTGGGTATCTTTATTGAGGAAACGTTTCGCCACACAGTGGCTTCATCAGTCCAAAACAAAGAAGAAAGTAGTAATAAAAGGAGGAGTTTGAGGTAATCAGTCCTCGGCCTGGAGTCGATGTGTTCAGTACATCGACTCCAGGCCGAGGACTGATTACCTCAAACTCCTCCTTTATTACTACTTTCTTCTTTGTATTGGACTGATGAAGCCACTGTGTGGCGAAACGTTTCCTCAATAAAGATACCCAAGTGTTGCATATGTGTCTAATTTAACAAGTTTAGTGAAGCACCTTTATTACTGGCAACGTTTGAAGTCCCTTGACCTGTCCTCCTTGGAATGCAGGCGAGAAAGATACATCATAATTTACACCTGGAAAATCCTAGAAGGACTAGTCCCAAATCTGTAAACAGAAATCACTTCCTATGAAAGCAAAATACTGCAGACGGCGCAACATATACCCCTAATGAAAATCAAGGGTGCCATGAGTACACTGAGAAAACAATGAATTTCAGGGATCCAAGTCTTTTCCAATACCTCATTGCAAGTATCTACCTCCACTTCCACCACCATCAAGGACATTACCAGTAATAGACAGGACAAGCTTCAATCTTCTGCAGGGGTATACATAATCCCTTGTAATGACTGCAGCAAATTATACGTGGGCGAAACATCCAGAGACCTCCAAACACGTATTTCAGAACACCAGTACTCAGACAGATCTGACGATTTAAGGAATGCCTGTGTTCAACACCGAAATTCACACAACCATTTTATCAACTACAGAAACGCAAGAGTTATCGCCAGAGAAGAAAACACTCGATACCGCAGAATCTTGTAATCATTACTTATCTGTATATCCAACAACTTCAACCAAAACAACGGCTTCTATAACATAGCTGAACCCCTTGCCAAGAAACTTCTTCATCGCTATCCCACATAAGTACATAAGAATGGAGGAACACTGCAGGTCTACTCATACTTGTCCAATCTTTTTTTTAAAGCTACCCAACTCGGAAGATTGTCACATGCAGGTTCAGATCCAATCTACCCAGCATTCTCCACCTGACTCCATCCTATAAATACTCACGTACCTTTCACCCAGGTAGATCTGTTTGTGACTTGATAAAGCCCACTGTGTGGGCGAAACGTTGTAAATAAAGAATCACATTATACTGCTTATGTGTTTATTTTTCCGTAAGGTAAGGTACGTGTATATCTAAGTGTCGTCAGACTCAGTTCCTTTAGCCTCTCCTCATAACTTGTTTCCATAGCGCTGGAACTAGCAATCGCTGCATATCTTTGCAACTTCTCCAGGTTCTTAACATTATTAGGTATGGGTTCCATGCTTGTGTTGCATACTTCAAGATGGGCCTAACATATGTTGTATAAAGGATTATCAACGACTCTGAAATTCCCGAAAACTTTCCTTTGATATAACTTTGATGAGTTCCGAGAGTTTTTTTACTCCCAGAACTTTGCCTTGGCCCAGGCTCGTCTAGTGATTGTCTGATCAACCATGCTGTTGCTGCTGGTGTCCCGCTGACCCACATATCCATCACAGCATGGTTGATATGACACCTGATAAAGATACATGTCCAGTTTCCTCTTGAAGACTAATACACCTGTCCCAGCAGTGTTTCTGATAGTCTGGGGCCACGGACTTGATACTCAGTTCCCTTATTGTGCCCACGGCCCCCGTTTTTCACTGGGTTTATTATGCACTTCCTCCCATATCTCTCCCCTGTATGTTATGGCAGTGTGCAGGTTTGGGACAAGGCGGGAGCACTGTATTAACATCCGGGGTCCCAGACTATTCAACATCTTACCAGAAGATATCCGAAACATCGCTGGAACCAGTGTAGAAGCCTTCAAGAGGAAACTGGACAAGTATTTTCATCGGGTGCCAGATGAACCAGGCTGTGATGGATATGTGGGTCAGCGGGCCTCCAGCAGCAACAGCCTGGTTGACCAGGCAAGCACCAGACAAGCCTGGCCCATGGCCGGGCTCAGAGAGTAGATACTCTCGAAACTCTTCAAATGTATATCAAAGGTATAAAGGTAAGGCCCTCAAATACTTTCCAGGTATATATTATCATATGTGTCTCTCCTCCGCTCCATTGAGTACATATTTAAGACTTTGAGGCGTTCTCAGTAATTTAAGTGCTTTATTGGCTTTGTGGGCCGTAAACGATGTCTATCTTTTCCAACTGATATCTCTCCCGCTCTGACCAGGGTCTTAAAAATGAGCAGTATTCCACAAGAGATCACCAGTATTGTAGTAGGTTCCCCGGTCTTGTCCCGGCCCGGGTCTTTTCCAGATGGTGACCTGGCGGAGCACAAGCGATTTAAAGTGTCATCATCGGCACTATTTCCCTTGTTTTGAAAGTTCTCACTATCCACACCGTCATCTTCCTGGCTGTCGTGACCTTCGTCTTATTGTGGTCTTTGAAAGGTCAGCTGACATAATTACTCTTAGATTCGCCAATGAGCATTGGCTGCAGAGGTTATTCGGTTTATATATATATATATATATATATATATATATATTATATATATATATATAATATATATATATATATATATATATATTATATATATATATATAATATATATATATATATATATATATATATATATATATATGTCGTGCCGATTAGGTAAAACTGGTCAATTAGCAAGAACTCATTTAAAATTAAGTCCTTTCTAAAATTTTCTCTTATACGTTTAAAGATATATTTTTTTTCATTTATGTTAATGTAAAAATTTATAATTTTGTATCAAGAGAAACTTTGAAAACCTACCTAACCTTATTACAACAAGCTCAATTTAATTTAGCCTAACCCAACTAAATATATTTTAGATACGTTAACATTAATTTAATAATAAACAAACAATGAAATATATTTTTTTTGTTAGGTTCAGAAGGATTCTTGCGAAATTATTGCATACACAAATTTTCGCTTGTCTTATATGGCAAGAAGAGCGTTGCTATTTAAGCCAAAATAGCAAGTTTTACCTAATCGGCACGACATATATATATATATATATATATATGTGTGTGTGTGTGTGTGTGCACGCGAGTGAGCGAGAACACCCACGCGAAAGCAACCACAATTAGGTGAGTACGTGTGTGTATCCCTGGACATGTGCGCATACACACACAACCCGCACATAGAAGAGAGGAGCTTACGATGACGTTTCGGTCCGACTTGGACCATTTACAAAGTCACACTAACACACAGAACAGGTAGAAGGGGTATTTATAGGCAGCAGACAGGGGAGGGCACAAGAGAGTGGTGGAGTAATAGGGGAAGTAGTAGTGGTAGTGGAAGTAGTAGTAGTGGAGTCATATTCTTGGAGAGAGGAGCACTACTACTTCCCCTATTACTCCACCACTCTCTTGTGCCCTCCCCTGTCTGCTGCCTATAAATACCCCTTCTACCTGTTCTGTGTGTTAGTGTGACTTTGTAAATGGTCCAAGTCGGACCGAAACGTCGTCGTAAGCTCCTCTCTTCTATGTGCGGGTTGTGTGTGTATTGTTCCAGTCACGGTATTGTGCCTTTTTGTTATTTATGTGAGCATACTTATGCGTGGGTGCGTGCACGTGCACTGACCTAGTTGAGGTCGATTCATAGAAGGGGTTGACCTCTGGTCCTGGGCCTTCCTCTTCAGCTATTTATACTTGGTGCATTTGATTCTGGACCCTTGAATTGATAATAGCTAAATTTAAATGTGTGTGTTCTCACCTATTTGTGGTTGCTGGGGTCGAGTCACAGCTCCTGATCCCGGTTCTTCACTGATGGCTACTAGGTCCACTCTCACCCTGTGTGTGTGTGTGTGTGTGTGTGTGTGACAAGTTGTCATGTGTAAAGGGGTGATAAGGTGCGTTTTATCTTATCATGGTGTGTACAGTTACCAGCCGTGGACGCATGGTTGATGGCTGATAAGAATCAGTAGGAATCCACTGATAAGACAGCATCTAATATTTTATCACTGAAAATATTGCTCATAGCTGGGACACTCGTCTTACTCCAGTGTCTTATCTTCTTTGTTTATAAAATGTAAAGCTTTTTTCAGTAATATTATAAGAGGACGTTTGGCGAAAGCTTATAATGTCCGTATTTGCATTTAAAAATGTTTTGATACGCTTTATATATTGTAAATACAGACTTCGTGTTCTGTGTACTTACGTGTTTTACTCAAGCTTCATATAATGCAAATAAGTATTTCGTGTTTACCTCTGAATAGGTTATAAAGCCTACGAGTACCTTAGCAACGAACAGGTTCAACCCTGTCTGATAACCCTTACAACACCACTAGGCTAAGAACTGCTAAACATTAACAAAGACGACTTGGGGCGCGCGCGAGCACTCCAGAAATGGTAATATTTGTTCTAGCTTTTATGTGATTATGTGTATGACGAGTTAGATGTTGTGTGGCATTGGTTGTAGAGCGAGGAAAATGGGTGCGTTTGGTTGTGGAGGAGAGGTGGGCTGTCTTGCCGCAACGGTGGCAGGAGTTGTCACCTCGCGCCACACACACATACGCGCACACACGCACACACACACACTAATTGGCTCTTATACCAACTGCACTCGTTACACACACCTCTTTATACTTTAGTATTTTCGGTGCTTTTTAATTTATAAGGGGAATTACATCAAGAATGTAATGTGTTGTAGTATTAATAAGTAATCCAACAAATCCAAGCTAGGGCGCTGTGGGACGATTGGTGGTCTGGGAGGAAGGCGGGAGAGGGAGGGAGATGGCCAGACTGGAGGTGGGGGGCAGCGGGGGAAAGCGACCTGGCTACAAGGAAAGGATCTCTTAGTTGCCTTTAATTCGTATTCAGTGCACACTTTTTCTTGATTGTATCAACTCATTGCTAATGTAATTCTAATTGTGGAGGAATGTGTGAGTAAAGTTGTACTTTGTTAAAGATGTGTAGTAGTTTGAGTATAGTGTTGGGGGTGTGTGTGCGTGTACGGTGCCCCCCTTGCCTCCCCCCAGCGCCGCTCTCCGCCCCGCGCCAACTAACACCAGCAGTCTCGTCACAGTGGACATACAAGACGGGAGCATACCTACACGCACTCCATGCCATAGCTGCCCTTATTGTGTTCTAGTGTCTTGCTACTAAGGCAGACATGCTCTTGCCATGTATGCATACGCGATGATGTAAGTGAATATGATAGTCAGTGCATATAGTGAGGATTTTAAGGTGGAAAGTGAATCAAGGTCAACGGAGCCCAAGCGTCCTGTATGCTGGAGCCAGCGTGGTACACTCCAAGCTTCTCAAATGGTGACCAGCAGTGATTATGAGGTGAATATACTGGTGAGGCAGTATGTGTGGGCTGGTTGCTGCCTACGTTTGGACGATTTGTGGCGTTAGGGAGTGCTCGGGTGGAAGGTGAAGGGTGGGAGCAGCGTGTCCTTTGTTTGGGCGTGGGCAGCAGCTGTAGCACCACCACACCGCCCTCTGCACGTCAATACTCGCTCCAACACTACCAACATCTCCACCCACACATCCACCTTCAATTACGATCTCGCCAGCTCAACTAGAATGCTTATGCATTAACGTGAGAGGTAAAGTGTTGTGAAGGGTGATAGTGAGCGGCCAGCTCCGTGCTAGGGTTGAGGCCAGGCAGGCTCCGCCAACATTCTTCCCTGCAATCGATCACGCCGATAAAATCCTACTCTATTACCACCAGTGGATGAACGATAGTAATCTGTGGCAGTTTGTGAAATTTATGATAAGTTTCATATGAAGTGTGACTCATTGTATTGACTTGCTTAAATGAGCATAGGACGTTGCTTGCTGGCCTGAGGCTGGAGTGCTGTTACATCCGTTTAAAGAGTGGCGAGTGTTGCTAGTAGCACATGCAACGGCTGGCACAGATGAAAGGGCGAGTGGGAGTGTACGTGCCTTGTGATCTACTCACACATTCCCCAGTGCTACTTTGACTACCTACTCTGCCAGCTTCTCATGGCACAGGAAAACATAATTACGCATGATAAGTCACCTGTGCCGTGTCTGATATCTTCACTTGCCTCAAGTTGTAACCACAGGAGAAATCTTTATTACTTTAATACATATTGATTATTTACAAAAAAATCCCCGTCTTTAATTGACTAGCCATAGTTGAGTGTGCGAGGCTTATGACAGGTTGGCAGCAGTAAACACTAGTGAGGAAATAGCATGACTCATGTTCGTCAGGCAGTATGGAGGCCACTGATCCACTCTCTCCTACCTATCTGCCATTTTCGCTGCCTTTCACGAGCCCCAAAGTATTGACTGCTATGAGACCCATCTCATAGCACAGGAATAAGCAGTGTTGTTTTTGTTTGAAGTAATTGTAACTGTTGCAAGAGGCTGGCCTTGTGTTGATCCGTGCGTCACGCTGCCAACTGGTTCTGGGAAGTGAGTTGGTTGCCGCCGGTGAGGTTATGTGGGTGTTGTTGGAAGCAAAGGAGACGCACTGCACATAACCTCTCCTGCTGGCACGCACCATTTTATTTACATTTTTATTTAACAAGCGGATCACTTGGTTTGACTACCTGCCTACCTGGAGGGTGTTACGAGGGTCAACTAAATTTACCAGTGTTTTCCCTGTCATTGTCCCCCTCACAGGGCTGGCCTTCACACTTCAGGTTATGGGATCTGTCAGTCAAGTTTGGAGAAGTCAGTGTGGCCATGAGGATGTTTATGTAATTTCACTATGGGTTCATTAACCACGACAGCTTTAATGGCTTCATTCCAGCATAGCTGTGTATTTATTATTATTCGAATTACTGTATCCAACCCACACGCAGGAAGAGGATTTTGAAAGTATTACAGAAAGAATTGCATCCGTTACCTATATAGACAATATACACAGACAAAGATGAGGGGGAATAAATTAAATGGTTTGCTTCAAATAATTCCTAAGTAACAATGTAGAGCGGAGAAATGACAGACGCAGTTGAATGCATAAAACGTTGGCAATAAGTGTTGGCAATAAAGCTAGGGAAATTCTTGGCTTTGTATCAAGAAGTGTAAAAAAAAAATAGCGTCTTCGAGAGGGAAAACGTTAAGTTCCTTAAATCAGTTCCTGACCAGCACGGCTGTTGTTCGTACGTTAAACTGCGTGCTGCCAGCAATAACAGTCCGGTTGATCAGGATTTTATCCACCGGGTGGCTTGATCTAGGACCGGGCCGCGGGGCATTGGGGCCCCCCTAAATCATCTTTCAGGTATCCTTCAGGTCTAATTATCTTTATTTACATGTCGTAGACCAACGTTCACACACGTGCTGCTCAGTTCTGGTCTCCATATACAGAAGGGATGTAAGTGAGGTGGAAAACAGAAAGATGACTGAAGTTGATCCCCTGTATCAGAAACCTTTTAAACGTAGATAGGCTGAAGGCATGAATGTGTACACTCCGGAAATGTGTAGAATTGAGAAGGATGGGTATGATTGATTTAGATTAAGAATGGATATAGGAAAGCATTGACTTAGCAATGGCTGTGAGTGGAACAAATTCCCAAATAGCATCACTGAAGTAAGAATTTTGGGTAGCTTGAAAGGGAGGCTGGCAGATACAGGAGTGTGACCTGCCTAGCATGCATGGGTCAGTAGGCCTGCATGCTCTTCTCTATTCCCATGATCTCTCTTCATGGGTTACTGTATTTCGATAAAGCCATAACTCGCAGTGTCATCATACTGTTGACATATACAGTATATTGTTACCGTTTTGTTTTATCTCCCTCTCCCAACCGTTGTCTCACCCATTCACCTTCCTCTCCTCTCTTTTCACCTTCCTCTCTACTCATTCACAGACCTCTCTCCAACCTCTCCCTTCTCCCCTACATTGTGTCACTTCGTCACATCCTCTCCCCTTCATTTTTGTTTCCTCGTCTTTCGTCCCCCCTGTACTTTACCCATTCTGCTTTCTTCACACTCCCTTTCTCTCCTGTCTCCCTTTTTCATGTATTTTCTTTCTTCATTTTCCTCTCTTTTTTCCTTTTTCATCAACCTTTTTCTTTTTTTCCCTTTAATCTTTTCTTCCCTTTAATCTTTTCTTCCCACTCATTTTATCTTCCTTTCGTCTTTCTCTATCTTTCCTTTCGTCTCTTGCTTTCTCCCCCATTTCATCTTCATATTAATTCTCGCGCCTCTGATTCAATCTCTGTTCACTTGCTCGCTTTTATTCTTCCTGTCTTCTATCTCAACTCCTCTCTATGCTCTTCCCTCTCCTTGTCATTGCTTTTATGCTTCTGTCTTCATTCTGATCTTTTGTTGAGACCTCTCTTCTCTTTCCAACTCTTCTTTGTGTGCTCCTCTTAAAGATGCTTTCTTGTTTTGTCCCCCATCTTCGTCCCCCCCCCGTCAGGAGTCTAATGACTTCCACCAACCAAACTCATCAGAAGATCAATACAACTTGCAAAAAACATGGCAGCTTTAAATTAATAAAACACATTTTACATTAAATTTTCCAGCTAAAAGTTCTGCCTTTCGGTTAATGTCAACAGAGGACATTTTACCTTGTGTTGTATGAGGATATCAGGTGAAACCTGACACTTAGAAACAGTAGCAGTAAGAGAGGCTTCCAGGGTTGCAATGTCACACCCTGGCTAGGATTTTATTTAAATTATAATTCTAGGACACTAAACCTTACCTTTGAGTTCCAAGAGTTTTTCTATTCCTAGAGCCCGGCCTTGGGCCAGGCTAGTCTGGGGCTTGCCTGGTCAACCAGGCTGTTGCTGCTGGTGGCCCGCTGACTAGCCTGATTGACCTGGCACCTGGTGAAGATGCTTGTCCTGTTTCCACTAAGCAGGGAGAATCTCTTTAAACGACGTTTCATCCACAGGGAAAATGCTTTCAGTGTCTAGTCTATGGTTAAGTACTGTACTTTCTACACAGGTCATCTTTAATTAACTGCACGTACTCGATATCGTCTCTGAGGCTTCCTTAAATCAAAACATGCAACTATTTTTTTCCACTGAATCGCCACTTATCGTGGGGGATGCTTTGATGCAGTGGAGGGTTCTAATCTAAAAAATTGAAGTTTTCCTGTTTGATGAAATTATCGTGATTCCCATGGGCTACAGATTCAGGCGTTTTCACATGGGTATTGTAAGGGCAACATTATTAATGGTCCGTCTGTTATCATGCCACCCTAATGTCTGGGAATTTTGTTTAAGCTGGATTTAGAATCAGTCTAATGCTGGAAACCGTCTAGGAACCTAGGATGCTGAGTTTTTCGTATTAATATACGTAAGACTTATAGTTTGAACTGCTTACTTAAGTTTAGTAAATGCTGAACTGGACCTGGGTGGGTGTGTGTAGTGTTATTGGATGCGAGGGTGGGTGTGTAGTGTTATTGGATGCGAGGGTGGGTGTGTAGTGTTATTGGATGCGAGGGTGGGTGTGTAGTGTTATTGGATGCGAGGGTGGGTGTGTAGTGTTATTGGATGCGAGGGTGGGTATGTAGTGTTATTGGATGCGAGGGTGGGTGTGTAGTGTTATTGGATGCGAGGGTGGGTGGGTGTAGTGTCTGGTGTGGGGAAGAAGGGAGTAGTGAGGGATGAAGTCCTTCTCCTGACCTTGAGTCACCTGCCCGCCCGTCCGCCACCCCGCTCTTTTACACACACACACCACACCCCCCCACACCCCACACCACCCACACCACACACACACCACACACACCACACACACACCCCACACACACACCCCACACCCCACACACACCCCCACACACACCCCACACCCACACACACCACACACACCCACACCACACCCCCACACCCCCACACACACCCACACCCCACACACCCCACACCCACACCCCACACCCACACCCACACACACCCCACACCACACCACACACACCCCACACCCCACACCCCACACACACCCACACCCCACCCACACCCCACACACCCCCCACACACATCACCCCACCCCCACACCCCACACCCCACACACCCCACCCCACACACCCCACCCCACACACCCACCCCACACACCCCACCCCACACACCCCACCCCACACACCCCACCCCACACCCACCACACACATACAGACACGCCTAGTGTCTAATCGACATGTGCCTAAGACAAAATGGTAAGTCACACACACACACAGATGAGCTAATTCCAGGAGCTGTCTCAACCCCTGCAACCACAAATAGGCGAGTACATACACACCGATTTGGTACGTGATGAAGTGTCAGAGTGGGCTCATGTGTCGAGTGGGGTTCCACAAGGGCCAGTCCTAGGTCCGTTGCTGTTTCTTGTATATGTGAATGACAATGGAAGGAATAGATTCTGAAGTATCGCTCTTCACTGATGAGAATACAAGCGAGCGAGAATCAGCTAAGATTACAAGGGGATCTGGACAGACTACATGTCTGGTCCGACAAATAGCTCCTGGAGTTTAACCCCTAAGTGTAAAGTCATGAAGATTGGGGAAGGACAAAGAAGACCGCAGACGGAGTACAGGTTAGGGGATCAAAGGCTGTAAACATCACTTAACGAAAAGGATCTTGGGGTAAGCATTATAACGAACATGTCCCCTGGGGCACACATCAGTCAAATAACTGCTGCAGCATATAGGCGCTTGGCAAACCTGAGAATAACATTTAGACATCTGAGTAAGGAGTCATTCACGACATTGTACACCGTGTACGACAGGCCTATACTGGAGTATGCAGCACGAGTATGAAACCCACACTTACTCAAACACGTCAAGAAATTGGAGAAAATGCAAAAGTTTGCAACAAGATTAGTCCCGAAACTGAGGGGGTATGTCCTACGAGGAGAGGTTAAGGGAACTCAACCTGATGACACTAAAGGATAGGGGGGACATGATAACTACGTATAAAATACTGAGAGGAATTGACAAGGTGGACAGGGCTCGAATGTTTCAGAGAATGGGACACAAGAGCAATGGGCCACAATTGGAAGCTGAAAACCCAGATGAGTCATAGGGATGGTAGGAAGTATTTCTTTAGCCTTAGAGTTGTCAGGAAGTGGAATAATTTGGAGAGTGAAGTAGTGGAGGCAAGTTCCATACATAGCTTTAAAAAGAGGTATGATGAAGCTCATGGAGCAGGGAGAATGAGACTTAGTATCGACCAGTGAAGAGTCGGGGCCAGAACTATGAATCGACCCCTGCGACCACATATATGTGAGTACACAGATAAGGGGGGGAGGTTGGTTGGTAGGTATCCATCTATCTTTCTTTCCCACTCATGTGCTCCAGCCACAATTACTACACTTCTTGCGCAATTTCCTTGTTGTAACTGGAAGTGAAGAGGAATATGGATGTTACACTATAGTACATCTAACTACATATATTATGTATATAAGCAAGATTAGATTTTCTCCACCAAAGAATTAATTTGATACAGTAAGATGAAAAAATACGTGTAGTAGGGATGTGATGTGTGAGTGATACATGGTAGGGGTCGTGATGCTGGGGGATATGATGCGCAGGTGGTGGTGGTGCTTTTGGGTGGTGCGAGGGGAGGGAGATGCGTGGGATGATGATGTGTGGAGTGATGAGTGTGCTGGGACGTAGATGAATGTTTCAAACTTAAAACACAGGCGTATATACATAATATATGTAGTTAGATGTACTATAGTGTAACATCCATATTCCTCTTCACTTCCCCTCCCCCTTTTTTTTCTCTCTCTCTGCCTCCTGTGTATATTTTTTCCTGCCCTAACAGGAATGACGGATATCTTTAAAAAAATATTTTTGTCCTGTACTATCTTTAGAGATGACAATTCACAAGTAATAATAACTCAAGCTAGGCTGGAACGAAACGTTTGAAGCTCCCATTGCTGCTGGAATATTTGATATCCTCGTTGCCCTAATAAAATCTCCCAGCTCAGGATGACATATTTAAACACCTTGTATTATCCCCGTCCTGTGTGATGGCATGTGACAGGGAAACGTTGTTAGCTTTGTTCCCACCTTGTAGTTATATGAAAGAGAGTAACTGCACAATACTGATGTATCCAAGTTTTGTTTAATAAACGAAAACAACCATTGCGTGTGTTGGCACCTGCTGACTCCACGGGAATTTGTCCTCAGAATCTTAAGAGTTCTCTTATATAATCAAGTTGCTTTATACTCGGTATTCCCGAATGTTTCTCTTACAGTGCTATTGTCAATTAATTTCCACTTGAAATCTTGTAGATTTAGTATGTACCTCTTTGAGACAATATTTGGTACAGGATTTTCTAGCATTTTTAGTCAGTTTTTGGTATTTCATATCCCTGATGAGTTAATTCCTTTATCGCTGCCAAATATAATTTGGATATAAGGATAATTAAATTACCAAGCTCTTATTTTCATCTTTGATTCGTAGTAATTCCACCATATTTGATAATTTCAGCAGCTCTGTACATCAAAGTGACTGGCACAGCCCCCCTCCTCCCTGTCACTTACTTACCCCATCGCTTCTATACGAATAAATCGTATCCATATTCTCACTGTCCAAAACATCCTTTGTATCTTTGGTAATTTACTTGTATAATTAATATTTGTTGTTAGTTTTAATCTTTGTTGTTAGCACATTTGAAGGAAGTTGTTCAACTTGTGTAGTGTTCCTTCTCATAATGTGGTGCTTGGTGTATCTCATGTATTGGTCTATTACATAGTGTTGAGGGCTGTAAAAATCCGGAGTTTAGCCCCACTGCCACGTGTTTATTCTGTATTATCTGCTGTCCGCCTTTTCCCTGTTTGCTGCTTTTAATTATCGATATAGTTATGCAAATATCCTGGCATAGTATTTACTAATTTTTTTTTTTTTTGTGTGTGGTAGTTACAGGTTTGTTTATTTTGGGTTTTTAGTAATGCTTCCGTTATCTGCGTATATTTCCTCTGATTCTGCAGTTTAGTTTTCTTGGTTGTTCCCCTTTCGTCTTCTGCTTGTGTAGAGGACACCTGTTTGCCAATGGGCCACAAACAACAACAGCCCATGATAAAAGCCCCGGGATGGCGAAACATTTCTGGGGTAAAGACACCCAGGTATTGCTCACGTCTTCAACTGCAACAGGCACTGAACGAGTTTGATCGAAGGCCGGGCTGGTAGGACAGGATATCCTTCGAAATTTGTTTCGTTTTTGCTGTAAGTCATTTATTATTTTTTCCTCTTCCCTATGCCGTAGTGAAAGAAAATAGTTGAGCACTGTAAAAAAAATGTGGATTCATAAGAAACCCCATCATGGGAGATAGCAAATCTTGTCTTACGAATTTCCCAAAGTTTTATGACTATTTTAAAAATAAAACAGGAGAGAGGAGGTTAGGTAGACGGTATCTTACTTGACTGTAAAAAGACAACCAGTACTGCACAGGAATCTTCCATACAAACTGAAACAGCAGGCATGAGTTACAGGGAAGGTACTCAGATGGTAAAAAGAAGGCCAGAGGGTAAGGTATGAAAAAAGTTGTAGTGGGCACAAGTGACTAGTAGATATGCCTCAAGGATCAGTTCTTGGGCCCCTACTGTTCTCGATGTACGTCAGCAACTTGCCAGTAACATTTGAATATTATCCCTATGAAAGAGAGACCTGCAGAGTGAGCAAAGTACTCGCCCTCTCCCAATGAAAAGCAGTACACTGGGTACACTAAAAGATAACAAGAGTATAAAAGGACCAAAACTTTTTACACCCTTCATACACAAGGGAGATTGACAGTGGATCCCTAGATATTTTCAAGAGGATCTCAATAAGTTCCTCAAGTCATTTCCCAATGAGCCGGACAGTAGTGAATGTTGGCCTGTGTGGGGCTAGCACCAACAACCTGGCTTGGTCTGAGACTGGGCTGCGGGGGCGTTGGCCCCAGAAATACATTCTAAAGGTTGTAAAAATGGTCAAGAAGGCGGTTACTAGAATTCACCTCAGAGAAGTGTAAAATAATGATTCATATGAAAAGGGGTGAGAGGACTAGACAGTGGACACTAAATGCATGGTAGGAAAGACAGTGCAGACAACGTGCAAGGAAAAAGATCTTTATTAAGCTTGTTCAAATTATATCACCAGAAGCACATATAAATCGTATAAACTCCGCCATATGGAAAGCTAACTAACTTAGAACTTTTCAGGAACCAGATTTACCTGTGATCTGTTTTGGGAGTTTTCCTACTCCCGGACCCAGCTCTGGGTCAGGCGCCTCTGTTGATAGCCTGGTCGACCAGGCTGTTGCTAGCCCTCTGCCCCACATGTCCATCACAGCCTAGTTGATCTGGCACATTGCGGAGGTAGTGATCTAGTTTCTTCATAAAGACCTCTGCACTAGTTCAAGGAATATCTGAAAATTACTGGAGGCAGATTCAAAAAGTCTAGACCCCACGGATGTTTATGCAGTGCTCTCATATAGTGCTCATGGCTTGCCTACTATTGACTGGGTCTATTGTACACTTCTTTCTAATATATATATATATATATATATATATATATATATATATATATATATATTATATATATATATTATATCGCTTCAGTACGTTTTTGTGGTAGTGTGCAGATTTGGACCAAGTTGTCCAGTATCTTGTGCATAGATATACCTTTGACGTGGTTTCCTACGTACTGGTGCTTGCCTGGTCAACCAGGCTGTTACTGCTGGCGTCTCTCTGACTCACATATCTGCCAGAGCCTAGTTGATCCGGCACTTGGCAGAGGTACTTGAGTTTCCTCACATTTTTTCCGAGGTATATTTCCGGTTCTTTGAGACATGATCAACCTCATGAATATATTAAAAAAAGATCAGAAGTTTTGCACTGAAATCGGTGCTATAACTGAGGTGGATGGAATGTGAGGGGAAACTTGAAGAGCTCAATCTAAAAGCCGACTCGACCCCTTTAAACATTACTTGAGTACAACTTTTGCGAGTACACCCCTGTATAACCCCTGTGGTTTAGCGCTTCTATTTGATTATAATAATAATAATGCGAGTACACCCACCCACCCCGCCACATAGTAATTAAAATGTGAAGTGCTTCAGTAGACCAGTAAGTGCCAGAAAGCCGGAAAACAATAATAAAAAGGGATGAGATATCACAATGGGAGAGTAACTAGTTCGGAATGACACAGATCAGTACTAAGACCTCTCTACTTTTTTTTAATTTATGCAAATGACTTGTTTGCTGACATTGTAAAACGAATAAGAAAAATATGAGCATGTAAAGAAAGGCAAGATCTAGTCAGGCTGCAAATGTAATCCAGCAAGTGGCTTGTAGAGTTGAAACAAATGTAAGGTCATGCAGATGGAGGAGGATAAGAGAACCTATAAGTAGCAGAGGAGAGAGTACCTGGGGTAAATATCACATCAAGCATACCACTTGCGGTACACGTATATTATAACCACATATGTGCAAGACTAGCAAACATCGGAACAGAACTATAACACACCTGGTAGTCTAGTCAAAATATTTCCGAGCTATAACACATGTTAGTGTAGCCAACTACGTGGCTCCAGTATGGCTCTCTTCACCTAGTTACTTTGAGTCTGAGGGTGAAGTTATAGATTAAAGATTTTTTTTTGTCAAAATAATTAGTTCAAATATCAAGCTCTTGATCTAGGGAACTGGATCTGTGGTCCAGTTCCCTGAATACCTTCCACCATCCCCCCTCCACAGGCGCTGTATAATCCTACGGTTTTAGCGCTTCCTTCTTGATTATAATAATATATAGTATAGTAGGTTTATCTGTGGCTCAGCAAGGAAATAAGAACAACGGTTACTTAGTTATAGCGGAATTCTCTGTAATTATCACATTGTGATTTTTAAATGTATCCCTGGAATAAGTCGGGATACCCGACGACCCTTGGCAGGTGCCCCGCCACCGGCGGTTGATGAGCCAACCACTCCTCTCATCTCACTCCCCCCCCCCACAGCCCACTTCCGTCCTCCTTCCCACGCTTACTCAGCCCTTCCCCCTCATGCTCATCCAACTCTCACCCTCTTCCCTTCCTTTCATCACCCTGTATCTCCCTCCTTCCCTCTCATCACCCTGCTGACGTCTCCGGGTTAAGGCTGACAGATTTCAACACTGTATGAACCTCATCTTGCTTGATGGTACATGCCAGGGAAATTTAACCAGTTTGGTTACCACTGTGTAACTGTCAAATAGAATAAGGTGGCAGCACACTACGGACACATCCAAGTTTGCTAAAAACTTGCCTCTTCCCTCTCCCTCCCCCTCTCCCTCGTCTCGCCTTCTATACCTCCTTCCCACTTCCTCTTGTTCACCCTTTTTCGTGATCCCCCCACCCCCTCGTCCTCTACCTGCAGAGTGTTCCGAGGGGTTAGCGCCCTCGTGGCCCGGCCCCAGACCAGGCCTCCCGGTGAATGACTCGCGAAATCGTAATGACACTGTGGATGGTCTGATCAACCAGGCTGTTGGTGTTAGTCGCACGAACTCCAACATTAGCACCACAGCCCGGCTGATCAGGGACTGACTTGATAAACTTGTCCAGTTCTTTCTTGAAGACAGCCAGGGGTCTGTATGTAAGAAGGGAGGACATGAAAAGTCTTAGCCCTTTCACACTTGTTGAGTTTTTCTTTAGTATATTCATTACACCCTTGCTTTTCATTGGGGGTATTTTGCACCATCTGTCAAACCTCTTACTTTCATGTGAAACGATTTGTGTGTACAGATTTGGGACCAGATGCCCTAATATTTTCAAGGAGTATATTATTATTACATGCATCCTGTCCTGGGTTGTGCTGTTGTTGAGATTCTATGTGATTATCTTGAGAGGCTCTTGTGGGATGTCAGTGCTGCTGGTCTATAGATTTTTGCAATTGCTTTACTGCCACCTTTTTGTAGTGGGCTATGTCTGTTTTTTTATTATTATTTTTAAGGACTGTGGGATGATTCCTGTGTCCAGGTTCCTCCTCCATAGAATATTCAAGGTACAAAATAATAGTTTCTTGCAGTTCTTGATGAATATGGAGTTCCATGCAGGAGCATGCAATCGTTTACTTTCTCAAAGTCGAGTAGGTTTAGAGTTAAGTCAGAAAGAAGAGATGTCGGCAGGGTTTTGAGTCATCCCAGAAAAACTCATTTGGATTGTGATCCTTTAGACTGATAAATGGCTCACTGAGCACAGTCATATTGCAACTTCAGTATTTCACTCATTTCTTAGTTGTCGTCATTGTAGGTTTCTCCTTTAAGCAAGAGCCCAATACTGGTTGTGGTTTTAAGCCTGGATTTTACATAGGAGAAGAAAGTATTTAGGATTTCTGTTTAATTTGTTTATTTATTTAGCTCCCTCTGCATCTCCTGGGCCTCGCATGATGCATTCAGTTTGAGCTCAGTATTCTCCATTTCCCTTAAGATAAGATTTCTTCGGATTTTTAACCCCGGAAGGTTAGCCACCCAGGATAACCCAAGAAAGTCAGTGCGTCATCGAGGACTGTCTGTCTTATTTCCATTGGGGTCCTTAATCTTGTCCCCCAGGATGCGACCCACACCAGTCGACTAACAACCCAGGTACCTATTTGCTGCTAGGTGAACATGACAACAGGTGTAAGGAAACACGTCGAAATGTTTCCACCCGCCGGGAATCGAACCCGGGCCCTTATCAGTGTTTCTTTTCATTCTTCAGAAAGTCGGCAGCCACCGTGAAGTTCTGTAATTTGCCATCTTCATCTGTAGAGGTAGTGCCTCTCTTTCTAACTTTCATCTTTCTTTTTCTTAATGGTATGTGTATGGAGCGTACGTTTAATGTCATTGAACTTTTCTCCAGATACTAGTTTAATCTGTCAATCATCTTTTCTTTCCAGCATATTTCACCAAGGTCCTGATTTATTTGCTCCCAGTTAATATCTTTATTTGTTGAAATTGAAATAATTGTTCGAGTTGGGAGCTGTACAAAACTTGGGGTACCACTGTATTATGTTCTGTACCAGATCTTCATCGTTTGTAATTGTCAAGTTGGGTATTTTCTAGTCTGGTTGTTTTTTCTGTTTGCTGACTTAAGCAAATTTGTGAGACTTTTCGTTTGAACTAGCCCCTGGAATGTTTTCCGCCATTAGTCTGTACTACATATTTCTATTTTAGATGTCGTAAATCAAAATCGCCAAGCAAAAAAAAATTTGAGACTGGGTTTGAAAGATTTTCAAGACTATTTTATTTTCTACAGTTGGTCTTTGAACTGCTGGGAAGTTGTATCTGGTGGCTTATAGTTATGTACAAAAACTAGACTCTGATTTTAAATTTTTACTGCCAAAACTTTAACTTTAACTACGTTTGTGGTGGTGTGGAACTTGGTGCAAATGAGTGACTCCTTGACATGCAGACCAGCTCCTTCCCTTGTTTGTTTTTTCTGTTGCATCTTGTCCTCCCTCCCTCCCTCTTAACCCCTCTCCTTTCTTCCCCCTTCCCTCTCTTCCTCCTCTCGTCCTCCCCCTCTCGTCCTTCCCCTCTCTTCCCCCTCCCCTCTCGTCCTCCTCCTCCTCTCTTCCCGTCCTCTCTCCTTCCTCCTCTTCCCTACCCCTCTGCCTTTCTCCCCACTCTACGTTCATCCTTTCCCAGCTCCTCCTTTCCTCACTGCCGAGTTCTGAGAATTAGTACATAGTTATATACAGTACTTTAGAAGACTTTAGTCATGACATTATCTTGTATGATTCATTTTTATTGAATTTTGTCTCTACGTCAAGAACTTGTTTATCATTAACGGCAGCTGAAAATTTTTAGTAGTATAGGAAATGAGTTCATAGGATTTAATTTTAGGTTCTTGGATATTGCTTCATTAGTTGCTGTTTAACATCACTAGTTATGAGGGTATTTTCATAGACAAAAAATTGTGAGCTGGTTTTCAAAGATGACAGTTATTTGCATGATGGAACAACATAGTGAATGTTGATTAGTAGTGTGAGCGAGTTAGAAGTGCTAATAATGGAAACGTCAGTATTTTATGCAGTATTTTTATGCCTGGCCCATGGCCGGGCTCAGAGAGTAAATACTCTCGAAACTCTTCAAAGGTACCATGCATACCTGTAAACCCAGACTTGTATTATGTCTAGGTGATCATGTTAGTGTGGGTATTATGTTGATGACCTTGTACAGTACTATAATGTGGAGTTTGTGATTATCTAGTGTGGTTGGGTGTGTGTTAACCTAACTTGTATTGTGCTGTGGAGTTTGTTACATTGAGGCTATGATGTGTATTAGCCTCACTAGCATTGTGGTATGCAATGCAGCTTGTGATTATTATACAGATCTTTTATAAACTTGCTGTTATTGATTACTGCTAAATAACTCTTCTTACAACATACTCATGGTCAGTTTCAAGTAATTTATACTCACTTGGTTCTTCTTGAGGCTAGATTTCCTAATCCGCATATGCTAACCTTTAGCAATGATAGAAAAAATCACAGGATAGGGAAATTAGCTGCCTTGAAATGTGGAGAACCTTACACAAATTATTATTATTATTATTATTATTATTATTATTATTATTAAGATTTTAGCCTCCCAACTGTAAAATGGAAGATTGATATCATCATACCAAAAATATTACTGGGAAATACTCTAGCTCAACAAGCACATGCTAGGGAACTCCTAAGACTACCAGAAAGTTTCCATTGACTCAGCAGTTAAGAACCCACTAGAAATAAAAATATACAGACTTTGATCATAAAAAATGAGACTAATTAGAGGTAGAGGTCTACAAACATTTTTTTGGGTATTACCCCAAAACAAATTTGTGTATGTACAGCAAAATTACCCACTAGACTTGGAAGTCCACAGAATCCGGAAAACACAAGGAATGTTCAAATTCAAAATAGTTTATTGAATCTATTTGTATGGAGAATGCAGTCAAACTAAAAATTATTCGCTCGAAGAAATGTATATGTTTATTGAGCCATCATTACCCCCGAGATTTTCAATTTTACCCCCATTTGGGGTAATTTACCCTGGTTCCCCGACCTAGGAATTAGGGAGAATCTCGTTGAAGTGAAAACTAGCATAAATTCAGTGTGCATAACCAAAGAGGTAACCAACAGGAAGGGATGTTTAGTAAATTAATTAAAACCATCAAAGACTCGAGAAATCCTAACCGTAAGATTGCAAACAAATCACGGAACAGGTGGGGCTTGAATCCATGGTAGGAAGTGCTAAAACTCAGGCCAGCATGCTAACCACTGGGCCAACTGGCTCTTAATAGGTTGTATCCAGCTAGGTATATTTCTGTATTCCATAGGAAGGTTAGAATAAGCCACCATCCCCACTGACCACCCATTCTGTGATTTGTTTACAATTGTGAGTCATGATGCTCACGAAATTGTGAGTGTGTAAGTGAGTGAAATGCAAACACCCCATGTATATTGTATATAATGCAATACACATATGCAGTCTCTCACACTTAAACTTTCACACTTTCTCCTCTCTTTCTCTCCCTTTCTCTGTTTCTTCTCTCTTTCCTTCCTCTCTCTTTTATTTTCTCTCTTTTTAGGGATTTATCATATTCTTGATGTTAGTGTGAATTGTCACTGAAAATTGGATATACCTTTAACCTTACCAAATAGCATGATTATTGTACTGTACTGAAAATTAAATTTTTTTTTTTTTTATCTAAGAGTTGCGTTATAACCCCAAGGCATCAAGTTTTTATCATCATTGTTTATGTCTGCTGATAATGTAACCCAGATAGGTGAAGTGTGTGATGAAACTGAGAGTAGTTACAGTATGTTAAGTTCAACAGTTTTTATAAGTATTTTTGGGAGGAATAGGCAAACACTTCATCTTTACTGTATTGTATACCCTATACTGTAAATGATGTACTGAGCAACAAGTGTTTGAAATTTTTCACTTGATAGATAAACGGTAGTACTCTCTCACACAGATTAATGCAATACCATGTCATCAGCATACAAACCAGTTGATACATATGGTGCTTCTGGCAGTCATTACCCCTGTTCCCATTACCAGACAAGGTTCTTGCAAAATGACCAGGTCATTCAGGCAGTTGTACTTTTAGCATGTGGTATGATTAACTAAAGGCCAGCTGGTCATGAATATTTGGAGCAGTGTATCAGTAATTTGCACTTTATTTGAAGAGAGAGTATTGAAAATCCTTGAACCCATTAAATACATTTATGAGTTATCTCTTAGTGTACATTTTGCATCTATAATTTTCATGTTGGGCATTTAGTGTCATCTTCCATGCCTTCTGCTTGTTAAGTTGGAGGTATGGTAGATGGAATCAGTACAATTAAAGGGACTTCAAGCATTCCAAATAATTTAGATACTTGATTGAATTCATAGGGGCAGTGAAGATGCTCTGCACTTTCTCCTGGCCTGTGATTTCTCCTTGATTAAGAGAAGTAAAAGGGGCTGTTAGTGTACTGTAATGTTTGTCTTTGAGAACAATTGCACTAAAGAGTACAGTTTCATTATTTACTGGCACTTCCTGTTTGAGGGTTCCTGTTACTCAATCCTTTCATTTTTTTTCTTGCATTGGGATTAGTGACAAAGTGTTCTGTGAACATTAGATTTTTTGACTGTTTCTCCAAATAATCTTCCATTTCTCTTCCATTCTGTTTAGTGGTTGGGAATAAATTTTACATTTTCAGTTTTTATTTTGCCTATTTTTTTTTCATAGAGTAGGAACTGAATTTTTTGTTGCTGCACATTTTTTTTTTTTTTTTGTAGCTTACTGGAAGACTTAGTTTGTTTTCCTGTAAATAGTAGGGAGGGTCATTGCCCCAGTAGTCTGATCCCAGACAAGTCCTTTTGGTTGATGGCCTGATAAGAGGCTGTTGTGTTGTCCACACACAGTCCAACAGAGGCATCACATCCCAGCTGATAAGTAACTAATTTGTGGAATTTATGGGGTATTGAAAAAATTTGACTGAAGGATTTGCAGTGCTATTGTTGGCTGCCACTCAGGTACCCGAAGGATGCTTCTGGGGGTCAATGCCCATTCAGTCTGATCCCAGACAGACCTGCTCGATCAAGGCCTGATCAGCTAGGCTGTTACTGCTGACTGCATGCAGTCCAATATACGAATTGCAGCCCTTCTGGTCAGGAACTGTTTTGAGGAACTTGTCCACTTCCATCTTGATGACAGCCAGAAGTTTGTTGCTACGTAACTCCTCTCATGCATGGAGGGAGGGCATTGTATATTCAGGGACCTCTGACACTCGAGTTCTCTTAGTCGTGCCCCAGCTTTTTCTTTTTTATTGGAGGTACTTTGCACCATCTGCCATGTCTCTTGCTTTCCCAAGGAGTGATTCTGGTTTGCAGGATTTTGCAGGTGTAAATTATGATGAACTTTCTCACCTACATTCCTAGGAATACAGTTGAAGGGACTTGAGGCACTCCCAGTCGTTTAGAACTTTAGATGTTTGAGTGAGTGTGTACGAGCAGTAAGAGTTATCTGTATTTCTAGTTTAGTCTCTCCTGCCTTGAAGTTAGCTGTTAGTATACAGCAGTATTACAGCCTAGAGAATGTAAGTGACTTGAAGAGTATTATCATTCAAGACAAAGGATTCTGAACCAAAGTTATTTTCCTTGTAGTAGCAATGGCAACATTGTTGTGATCCTCAAATGTTACATTATCTGACATCATTAGTCCCAGGTCTTGTAATTGGGACTTTCGCTCAATTGAATGATTTGAATTTGTCCTGTACTCCATTATAGTCTTCATTTCCTTCATAATGGAGCAATTGAAACTTGGCGCCTGAACATCACACTGTTTTCAGAAGCCCACTGAAAGACTAGATTTATATCTGCCTGAAGATTCCTTGTGTCTTCAACGGATGCTACTTTCATAGAGATTATGGTGGTTTACTCAGAAGTACCATGACATAACTCAAATTTTTAGTTTTCACTCCCAAACTTTAACATTTGTGTGTTAAGATCAGTGCAGATGACCTTTGCAAATATATTATAATTGTTTGTTAGGGTTGCTTTGCAACACCTATCATAGCTCTTGTCTTGAAAATACTATAGTACATAGTTGCACCAGTTTGCAGCTATATAATCTTGGCTTTGTGTATCTCAATAGAATTTTTTTCCCACCTTATTTTATGTGCACTTGTAATGCTATCTGGTACAGTGGAACCTCGGTTTTCGTTTTTAATTCGTTCCAGAGAGTCTGACGAAAATCAAATTCGATGAAAACTGAAGCAATATTTCCCATAAGAAATAATGTAAATCCAATTAATCCGTTCCAGACACCCAAAAATATTAACAAAAAATAGATTTAATAGAGAATAACTAGTTTTACATGCAGAAAACAATGAGAAATAAATATAAAGCACTAATTTTAATGGAAAATGAACATTTAAATCAGTTTTACTTTTATTGAAGACTTGTTGGCGTATGGAAGACGGTGAGGAGGGGAGAGGGAGGGGAGTTTGTTTAGAAGGGGAATCCCCTTCCATAATGATTTCAGGTATCAAGTCCCTATCCGAGGTTACTTCCCTTCTTTATCTTTTACTGGCACTAGGACCAGCTTGAGAATTGCTGTACCCCTGTCGCACAAAAAATCTGTCCATGGAGGTCTGTTTCTGGCGTCTCTTAAGATTTGCCTAAAATGGGATACGGCATTGTCATTGAACATGTTGCAGACACAGCTTGCAACAGCTTTGTTAGGGTGATATTTCTACAAATTATCGCCTCCACAACACTATCTCCTGCTATCTGTTTTTCGTTGATCCACACCAACAACAACTTCTCATCATCTTCGATTGTTTGCAATATCTGTTTCGTTAGCACACTTTACCCCTTTCGCAACATCAGATTCCTTGATTTCATTTCTTCGCCAGGATGGAACTGATCGTTGATGAGGACTTCCCATACATCATGGCGAGATCGACCACACGTACACCACTTTCATACTTTTCTACAAGTTCTTTCTTGAATTCTATCGTGTTTCTCACTTTTATCAAAGGGCTGGCACTCGGAACTTTCTTTGGCCCCATGGTGGCTTATTTAGCAGTCACACTCGATAAACAAGCACAAAAAACAATCGATTATTATGAAATGTTTCGTGTGAACGAGCAGGGTAATGTTCACTCGACGAGAAAAAGTCAGTCTGACTCAGAATGTGTGCGTAGGATGCTTTGTGTGGGCACGTGCAATTGGACATGTTTGGTATGGCGGACGAAAAACCAAGGTGACGAACGAAAACTGGGACAATATTTTGACCAAAAAAAAAAAAAAGTCTTCGAAAACCAGGGCAAATGAAAACCAAGGTTCCACTGTAGCTGTTATTGTGCTCCTAGATCTTTTCCTTACTCTATTTGTATTTAATAAAGTTGTTTTCTCAATAGCTATCATATATGGAGTTTGGCATTTTTTTATGTTATATGTGGTTTTGGTATTATGATTATTTTCTGTGGCTATTCATTTTTGAGAGATATTTCTTGGAATTTTAAAAATATTATATGCACTACAGAATATTCATACTGGTAGTATTCACAGGGCAAGATAAATAAATGGCTTGAATCATCTGAAAATTTTATTTTTGTGATTGAGGGCACAGTAGAAAGGGTTTTGTTTTAAGTCAGATGTCTAAAGAAATGTATTGACTTTGGAAGTGAAAATCATCATTACAGAGAATATGCACAGAACAAACTATTCTTAAATAAATTTTTTTGTTGGAAAATTTGTGGCGATTTTTTTTTTGTGTGTGAAATTTATCATTGTAGTTACAGGTTCTACCCTTTCCATTTTTTCTTCTGCCATTTTAAAGACTATTTGTTCTCATAAGGATTTAATTTAATAATTTATTACCTTGTCTTTTACAGGGAAAGGCGTGAGGCTGAAGCCCGCGAGAAGGAAAGGATTAATAAAGAGAAAATGGAGAGGGAAAGAACTGAAAGAGAAAGAACTGAGAGGGAAAGAAGAGAGAGGGAAGAGAGGGAGAGGAGAGAAAAAGAGAGACGCGAGAGGGAGGAGAAGAGCGACAGCAGTTTCAGGTGGATCAACATTTTAACAAGTCATTCCGCCTTGCCCAGCAGAAGGTAAAGAAAAACTTACCTATTGAGAAAGCACATAGTTTAGAATTATTTGTTACACTGAACAGCTTGAAAGCAAGTATTATTTAACCTAATTTTTTGTGGGCAGTTATTTGAGTTTGTTGTTCAGCGGTATGAATGTGTTAGCGATGAATTAAGGAGAGCTATATAAATACGTAAATGCATTGATTTGTTTTTGATTATAGAGGAAGTTCCTACACAAAAGATTGAATGAGTTATTTTTATTGTTTTGCCCAGTCATACTTGGTTAATATTATTTTTTTATTTACCTTGGGCAGGTTTTACTTTGAGGATTTTTCATTGCATGATAGGGAGGTATGCAACTGCTGCTGCTGCTGCTGTCTATAGAAGGTCAGGATAGACTTGATTCATTTGCTGAAGGATGCGTATGTAGCTTCTATATTTCATCATTGGTATAAGTGATAAAGTTTGGAAGAGGTATTACAGTAGACCCCCGGTTTTTGTAATTAATCCGTTCCAGAAGGTTGCCCAAAATCCGAAATGGCCGAAAACCGAAGTAATATTTCCCATAAGAAATAATGTAAATCCAATTAATCCGTTTCAGACACCCAAAAATATTAAAAAATAAATTTTATGGAGAATAACTATAGTGTTGCAGCTCTTCAATGGTTAGTACATTCATTACTTACCTTAAAATATTTGTAGTCTTAATGTAGGGCGAGAGGTAAGTAGTATTTATTTGTAGGAAGTCAGTGTAAGTAGCCGGTAGATGTAGGTACATGTATGTAGTCCGCCTGGGCTATACCTACCGTGGCCCACTGCCATATTACCATCGACATACTACTATGTTCATTGAGTTTAATCGTTTCTAACAACTTCCCTTAGATGCTATCATAAACAAAGGGAGAAGTAATGAATAATTCATGCCGAGAATTGTAGTAAACAAAAGCCAGACAGCAGATTCATACAGTTTTCTCTAACACTGGACGCTTGACTAGAGAAAATGTAATGTTTTCCCTTCACCCGACTCACCACTCGATAGCATATAAACATTGCATGTTTATATGCTATGTAGTAACATGTTTCTTATATAATTTTGAAGAAAATATCATACATAGATGGATCAATGAAAATGTTTATATTAACCTAAAATAAGACATTTAATGTGCCCAAGAGTGATTATTATTACGTATTAGTATTATAACTATGGCATTAAGACTAGAGGGACACACTTAGTGAACGAGTAACAAAGGCATGTTTATATGCTATGTAATGTGTTTGTCGTGGAGGTTCGGTTGATGGATTTGGGTAATAAACACACGTTGGATGTCCTGGTAACGTATACTATTAAAAGATGGTAATAAAGGAGAGTGCTAGAGCTTGACCTTGTGTCTACTGTGCCTTGTCTTCAACTGAGGTGACTCATGAATACTGCCCTGGGCATCGCAGTTCAAAAGGTGTCTCGTAACGTCATGCTATGGCCAGCAGCAGTGAGTCACGTAACGGATTGTAACGGTTACTGGTGAGTACACAGTACTACTGACATGCTTCTTATATAATTTTGAAGAAAATATCATAGATGGATTAATGAAAATGTCTATATTAATGTAAAATAAGACCTTTAATGTGCCCAAGAGTTAGTCATGAACGTATGAGCGGCCCAGGTGCACGCATCTGGTACCAACAATTTCTGAGCGGATGCTCGAAATCCGGGGGAAAATTTCGCCGAAAAAAGTGCTCGAATTCCAAATTGCTCGATTTCCGAACCGGCCGAAAACCGGGGGTCCACTGTATTAGTATGGCAAAAATTATTGGAGATTCATATTGATATGATTTTTACTTGTGATTTATTTATTCAAGAGGAAATTTGTAGCCAAAGAGAAGCTGAGGTGCGAATAAGTGACTGACTGTTTGTATAGGGCTTTGAGAGCTGAAACAGTGATTAAAAGGGGTGATATGCTTTCTGGTTTGTTACTAAGCTTATACTTTTTTATTCATTAACAACTGTATTTAATAGGAAGGTTGAATATTTATCAAAACTTATGCAATATACTTTTAATAATAATAGTCATTACTACTTTTGTAATGATAAAATGTTAGTATTGTAATATTTATTAGTTTATGCTACATATTACTCTGTCACATTTGTCAAGATGCACTTTTTATCTAATTTATAGGTTATTATTGACTTTGGCAGAAGTGTTTTTCTCTATCCATTTACCTTTGTATTCCTCTGTCTCTAGGAGCAACATTAATATTTAGTATGAAATTTAGTTAAGTGGGTTTGGGTTGTGTATTGATGTCTTATAAACGAGTCCCATACTGATGGTTTTGTTGTAAATTGTTGCTTAGTATTCCACTGTCATCAGTTTTCATGTAAAAGTCACCTTCATTATCCTTAGGAGTAGATGGGAGTTAAGGTGCTAGATGTTATTAATGGACATTTTGTAGTAAGGTGAGAAGTTCACTTTAAGTTAAAAGTTCATAGGTTATCTAGTTTTCCTTGGTTTCTGAAAGTTTCTGGGCATTCATAATTGCATCTCACTGTTTGTATTATAGTAGAGGTCTTTATCAGTGTTGGTGATAACATCTCATCAATATGGTGATAAGCATAAGTTACCAATACAGCATATGATATACTATTTTTCATAAAGCATCTTGTCCACACTAGCAACCCTACCCTTACTATCTGCTAAAGTTCCCACTAAACTTCCATCACCCTTACTGCCTTCAATCTGAAACATGTACACCAACCATAGCTTGCAGTATGTCCAGCAAGCTGGAATGCTACATAACCATCTTAAGAGAAGTACTGAAAAGTGCCTAAGAAAATTTTGAAGAATTCCATGTATAGTTCACACAGAAAAATCATTATTGAAATCTACCCATCGATGCAATTTTGACTATGGTATTTTGCTCAGGGAACCTAAGCATTATGGTGCAAATAGAAGCTGTATTATTCAAGTGCCACAGTATATTTATAAATTTCTTTTGTTTTCTATAAAATGGGATCATATTTTGTGATTATTTAAAAATTAGATCAAAGTAAATTCATATTAATACTTTGATATCTTATCAGTATTGTATGTATAGAAAGTGAGAGAAATACATTAAAATTACATGTTTTTGTCATGTGCTATTTCTAATTTTGGGTAGATGATATATTTAATTAAGAAGCATAGTTTTTATACACACCTGTTTTCAGAACTGCTTGCTGTTGTTAAAGGCCTTGGAAGTGGACTTTGAAAGTTCCCAACCCTTTGCTTTTTATATATTATTTTCAGTTACAATAACTACTGGTGGAATTCAAGTTACGAAGGTATTTAGTTATTGTGTGCCTGCGAGAGAGGTGTAGGTTGTGGCGGGTGGGTAGACTTGTCTGATGAGGGGTGTATGGTTTGTTGTAGCATGGTGGAGAGAGCGTGCTTCACAGGCCAGCCGACCACCTCAACCAGGCCTATTACGTCCACGGCTTGACCAACCACCATCCCTCCAACCACCCATCTCACAACCACTCCCTCCTCATGACACAACACAATAAAGCCTACCAGGCTCAAGCTCAAGCTCATGCCCAGGTACGACCCACAGCAGTGGGGGCGGCCACTGTGGTTGCTCATAGTGTTGTTATGTGTACATTCTAAGACCACTCTTACTATTGCTCTCTCTAATTCCCCTCATTGCTCATTTTAACAGCAGCCAATAACAATTAAAAAAAATCGCCATTATCGTTTCTTAATGCTGCTCTTTTTTTGTGGTTTGCTATTAAGTGTAATGTACATTAATAATTGTCATATCTATTATGAAGTGTAATGTACGTTAAGTGTAATGTAGCCAGTGAATGGGTAGCATGAAACATTGCATGTTCAATGATCAAATGTTTCTTTATCCAAACATTCATTGAGGCATGAAAGAACATAGCAGATATTTCTGTGTCTCAGGTCTTTTACTGGATTTCCACTCATGGTATTAATATTCTCTACAAAGTTTGCTGTGGGGACTGCTTTCTGTGTGACTTGATTTTGTGAAGCTTATCACTGATTGATGTATTGCACTGGCATTACATAAATTTTATTTAATTAATGAGTATGGTTTTCAGCAGTTTCTAGTGTATTACAAAATGAATTAGGTGGCAACATTTAATATTTGTTAAATGACATTAATATTTATGTTGTGTTTGCGTGTATTTTGTATTTATAAATAGTGTGTGCACGCATGCGTGCATACATACATGTGTGTATAGTGTGTGTGTGTGTGTGTATATATATATATATATATATATATATATATATATATATATATATTGAGAATCATTCTCAACACAATGAAGAAAGTACTGTATATCATAGTAAGGATAGGTCTCTAATTAAAATTTTTTACTCCCTATCAGTGGAAAAAATGCATATCTTGATTCATAATAAAAAAATTAAATTCAGTTTTAGGGCAGTTTGTCATAATTGACCAAGTCAGCTTAATAGGCTCAACTTTACACTTATTTGTGTGTGTAGTGCAGGGGGAGGTTTGTGTGTGTTGGGGGCAGGGGGAGGTTTGTGTGTTTTGTGCAGGGGGAGGTTTGGTGTGTGTGCAGGAGGTTTGTGTGTGTTGTGCAGGGGAGGTTGTGTGTGTGTTGTGCAGGGAGAGGTTTGTGTGTTTGTGCAGGGAGGTTTGTGTGTGTATGTGCGGAGGTTTGTGTGTGCAGGGGAGGTTTGTGTGTGTTGTTGTGCAGGGGAGGTTGTGTGTGTGTTGTGCAGGGGAGGTTTGTGTGTGTGTTGTGCAGGGGAGGTTTGGTGTGTGTTGTGCAGGGGGAGGTTTGTGTGTGTGTGTTGTGCAGGGGAGGTTTGTGTGTGTGTGTTGTGCAGGGGAGGTTTTGTGTGTGTGTGTGTGCAGGGGGAGGTTTGTGTGTGTGTTGTGCAGGGGGAGTTGTGTGTGTGTTGTGCAGGGGAGGTTTGTGTGTGTGTTGTGCAGGGGAGGTTTGTGTGTGTGTGTTGTGCAGGGGAGGTTTGTGTGTGTTGTTGTTGTGCAGGGGAGGTTTGTGTGTGTTGTGCAGGGAGTTTGTGTGTTGTTGCAGGGGAGGTGTAGGGTGTTGTTGTGCAGGGAGGTTTGTGTGTTGTTGTGCAGGGGAGGTTTGTGTGTGTTGTTGTGCAGGGGGAGGTTTGTGTGTGTGTTGTGTCAGGGGGAGGTTTGTGTGTGTGTTGTGCAGGGGGAGGTTTGTGTGTGTTGTGCAGGGGAGGTTTGTGTGTGTGTTGTGCAGGGGAGGTTTGTGTGTGTTGTGCAGGGGAGGTTTGTGTGTGTTGTGCAGGGGGAGTTTGTGTGTGTGTGTGCAGGGGGAGGTTTGTGTGTGTTGTGCAGGGGAGTTTGTGTGTTGTGCAGGGGAGGTTTGTGTGTTTTGTGCAGGGGGAGGTTTGTGTGTGTTGTGCAGGGGAGGTTTGTGTGTGTGTGTTGTGCAGGGGGAGGTTTGTGTGTGTTGTGCAGGGGAGGTTTGTGTGTGTTGTGCAGGGGAGGTTGTGTGTGTGTTGTGCAGGGGGAGGTTTGTGTGTTGTGCAGGGGAGGTTTGTGTGTGTTGCATTGTGCAGGGGGAGGTTTGTGTGTGTATGTTGGTGCAGGGGGAGGTTTGTGTGTGTATGTTGTGCAGGGGGAGGTTTGTGTGTGTATGTTGTGCAGGGGGAGGTTTGTGTGTGTATGTTGTGCAGGGGAGGTTTGTGTGTGTATGTTGTGCAGGGGGAGGTTTGTGTGTGTATGTTGTGCAGGGGGAGGTTTGTGTGTGTTGTGCAGGGGGAAGGTTTGTGTGTTGTGCAGGGGAAGGTTTGTGTGTTGTGCAGGGGGAGGTTGTGTGTGTGTTGTGCAGGGGGAGGTTTGTGTGTGTTGTGCAGGGGGGAGGTTTGTGTGTGTTGTGCAGGGGGGAGGTTTGTGTGTGTTGTGCAGGGGGGAGGTTTGTGTGGTTGTTGTTTAGGGGGGAGTTTTGTGTGTGTGTTGTGCAGGTGGGAGGTTTGTCTGTATGTGTGTTGTGCAGGGGTGGGGAGGTTTGTCTGTATGTGTGTTGTGCAGGGGGGGAGGTTCGTCTGTGTGTTGTGCAAGGGGAAGCTTGTCTGTGTGGTTTGGGTGTGTGTGTGTGTGTTTTTTAATGTTTTGCTTGCATGCACACACATATTGAAGTGGAAGTAATGTGTTAGAGGGGTGCAAGCTTTAAATATAATTAACTGTCTCACTGCCCAGACTCTTAAAATTAATATTGCTGTGTCCACATTTTTATTTAACTATATAAAAAAAATTCTTCTGAAATGATAATCTTTTTCCAAGGGTAGTGATATAAAAAGTTTGAAATTTGATGGGAAGCTTACAGAATTATGCTTGCTCAAATTTTAACAGTCTAGATGCAGTTTACACATTGACTATGTCACCCTCTATGAGTCCTATTTTAAGCCAGTTCCAATGCTCCATTCATCCAAATAGTATGCCCTCCATTCTTTCGATTTGGGAGCAAGAAACCGCCCCCTCCAGTTATCAGAACTATTTTATAAGGTGAACAGAAGTCTGTAATTTGGCCAATTTTACTTAAAATTAAAAATAGTCCACAGTGAACACTAGACATTCCAGGTACAAAAACATTTCTTCATGTTTATTAATCACATCCCCAGGCCTCACCTATCGTACACTTGCCTTCCATTTTCATTTCATCATCACAGAAAATGTGAAAATTTACCCTATTTCTCAGATAAAATGTAACTGGGAATGATTAGTCATGGTCTGTGGCATTCCAGTAATTGAATCAGACCTATTAGAAACTCATAAAACAGACTGGGGTGTAGGGATATTATCTGTCCTCAGGAAAATCTGATATTTCTGCTGCTGTGAGCCCAATTTCAAGCTACAGTGGACCCCCGAGTAACGAGCACCCCAGAAATCGTACAGTTATGTAAGTATAATATTGTAAGTGCTTTTGTAAGTGTATTTTTCGGGGTCTGAAATGGACTAACCTACTTGACATCATTTCTTAAGGGAGTAAATTCTTTCGGTAATGGCACTTGAGCAGGCTTCTGGAATGAATTTTGCTCGTTACTCGGGGATCCACTGTACTTCCAATTTTGAAACTAGCCAAAATCACCCAATAAAACCATAAAAATCAACCTAGAAAACTCCCAAAAGTCACTATTTTAAACCAAACACAAGGTCAAAGTTTGGCTTTTCCTATCATGCACCACATAGGCAGGACTTTGTTTTATACTCTGCACACTCACCGCACAGCCATTCTCTCATATCTAGGCCAAATTTTACCACTCGCAGCTTATCTGAGGGAGCTGTGTTCAAAACACAGCTCTATGGGAGGGCCCCTGGCATCAGTAATTTAGATCTGTACTACGGCCACTGAAGGGTTAATCTGTTATATAACAGATGGGGCAGTTGCCACAGTTGTAAAGGATGGAGTTGGGAAGAGTGTGTAAAAGAAAGTGATAATTGGAAAAATAAAGGCAAGGATAGCTAGGACATAAGATTGGAGGGTGTATGGAGGAAGGGAATGTTTTTAGATGTTTTGGCAGATTGATGCATGAAAGTGAATTATTGTATAGAGCTGAGAGCAATGATAGGTGGAGTGCAAAGGCATCTTGTGGAAAGTATATTAATAAGAGGCAAAACAAAAAGGGGGAAAGGGGAAGCTTAGGAGTATGAGTATTGTTTGTATGGGTGAGAGGTATAATCTTATGAATGTTGCAGTGATGAGGAGGCTGGAGGCAGTGGAGGTATTTCTGAGATCATTGTATGGCATGAAAATTATGCAGAGTAAGGAGCATATAAAGTAGTTTTGGTGGAATGAAAGGTGTAATTCAGAATGTGGAGGAGGTTTTTTTTGGGATGGTTTGGCCATTTAGACATCAGGGATGTATAAATTTAGGGTGGATAGAAGGAGGGGTAAAAAAGAAAAAAAACTCCCAGTGGGATGAAGAGAGAGGAGGTTTTGTTTGGTATGTACTAGTGCCTACAGTAGGCAAGTGTGAGAAAGTTAATATTTATGAAGAGATTCAGAGTAAACCAGTTAGCCAAACTTTAGTTCTGGAGATGGGAAGTACAGTGCCTTGCACTCTTGATGGGTGGGGATGCTGCATTTGAGTTGTGATTCTACACATTTCTTACAAGACATCTATTGAGTGAGTGATGGTGAATGTGCTTCCTCCTTTGAGTCACAATACTTTGGTGGGAAATAGCTGATGTGGCAAAGGAATTTTTTAGATACTGTTCATTACTCACTAAGGCAGGGTGACCCAAAGAAGAAAACACATAAATCATACATACAAATGTAACACACCACACACACCACACACACCACACACACCACACACACCACACACACCACACACACCACACACACCACACACACACACCACACACACACACACACATATACAGTGGACCCTTGGTTTTCGTTGAAAATTCTTTCCAGAATGCTGTTTGAGTGCCGTTACCGAACGAATTTGTTCCCATAAGGACAAATGTAAATTAGATTAGTCGTTTCAGACCCCCAAAAATGCACTTACAAAAGCACTTACAAAAATACACTTATATAATTGTTCGAGTTTGGAGGTGAACGAAAACCGAGGGTCCACTGTATAGTATATATATACATGTATACAGTGGACCCCCGGTTATCGGCCATAATTCGTTCCAGAATGCTGTTCGAGTACCGTTACCGAATGAATTTGTTCCCATAAGGACAAATGTAAAATAGATTAGTCCGTTTAGACCCCCAAAAATATACTTGCAAAAGCACTTACAAAAATACACTTACATAATTGTTCGAGTTGGGAGCAGTACGAAATCTGGGGGTCCACTGTACTATATAGTATATAAACATTAACACAAAGAAATTCATTTGTTTATTGAAAAATGTTTCAATTCTGATTTGTCATAGTCATAATTTTGCTTTTAAATTATATATAGATAACTATTAAACTAACATTTATTTTCAGAAGGTGGGTGGTTGGAATCAGCTGACTGGACTGGTAAAGCCTGAGCGCATGGATGCTATTGATGAGCGTCGTCTATTAGAGCAGCAGCAACAACACCGACAAGAAGAAGCTATACGCCGTGCTCAAGAGCCTGAAAAGATGGTTCATGATAGCATATATAGATTTTTTCGTGATACTGATAGAGGCAGGGAGCCTCAGGTCAAAATACGGTATCCCCCGCCTGCTCACTCTAGTAAACCTCCTGTGGAAAAGCCCACAGCACCTGCAGGTTTGCCAAAGCTTGCAGAACCAAGCTTCAATCTTGGCAACTACCCATCAAACTACCTTCCTAAAGATTCAAAGCTTCAACATCCATCTGAAAGGGTACCCTACTCCCAGTATCATGATCCAAGGGACAAAGCATCTGTTATCATACAGCCAGAAGTGAAATATGAAAAAGCTCCACCTCATTCTTTAAGTCCCAAGCAACGTCCCCCAGAAAGGTCTAGTCCGTACCCACCTGGCTCAGCGTACAAATCACACGATCCATCTCCTTCCCTACACAGAACTAACACCTCGCACCATCCACCTTCTTTGCCTCACAGTGTAGAGTTGACGAAAGCCAGGCAGCCTCAGTCATCTCCACATTCTACTCCTTCGCCAGCTCATCCTGATCGCTATTTTCCTCCAGGGGCCAGACCATCACCCACAACGTATACTAATACCCTAATTTCTGCTGGGCTGGTTCCCAATCCAATTCATGTATCTTCCGTCGCTGCAAAGTCCAAGGTTAGCTCGCCACCGCTCCAGATGTATGGAAAGCCTGGCATTACCACGGGTACTCCTGTTTGTCGTGTTGATTCAAGACCCACTCAACCTGTTCCTTTAACCAGTAAAGCTCCAGTTACCTGTCCTCCACCTGCTCATTCAGGGAGAGGATCTCTTAGTGAATCCAGGCCTCCAATGCCTTCTCATGAACAGAGGCCTCCCATGGATCGAGGTCCATACGATGCTCGCATCTATCCGCCCACAGTACCTTCGCCACACCACAAACATGTAGCGGCTCCAGGTCCTCCTCCAGTAAGAATGCCTCCAGCCACATCTCCACACCTTACACCCCCACACATTACTCCACATCCTTCTCCACAGCCAACACAAACACAACCTCTTGACTTAGGCACTCGTGAAGACACTGCATCTCCCAGCAAAAGAAGAACCCAAACACCTACACCACAGGACCCGAAGAAGGCTAGGTTTGAAACCACTAATAATCCGCCATTATTGTCCCGGGTATCAGAACCTAGTCCTCTGTACCCAACTGCTGCCACTACTATTACTACAGTGGAGAACACGGCTGTGGCAGCAAATTTGTCACGTGTGGCAAGCCCAGCTTCGCGTCCTCCTAGCCAACCTCCCCCTGCTACTACTCCAACATTGCAACGTACAGAAAATTCTTCTTCTCCGGTAACAAATAAAGTACCTGAACCTGAGAAGAGCAGTAGTCCTGGTCCAGTGGGTGGATATGTGCACAAACTTAAAAAAGCTTGGCTCCAGAGACATGAAAATACAGCCGAAATTCTCCCACCTACTACTGCTTCATCAGGTCTTTCAACTAGAGTAGCAACACCACCTCCGGCCAACACTCCTGCACCTTCAAAACCAACTTCATCCACCACAACTACCACCACAACTACTACAACAACTACCACACCAGTCAAGTCAGACTCTAAACCTGTTGCACGTAAGCCAAAAGTTGTGAATAACATACCCAATGGGCATAGTCAAGATATGAAAGATGGAGAGTCAAGCTCTACAGACTCCGAAGGAAGTACTACACAGAAGTCTAAACGAGGTAAAGGAAAAAGAAAATTAAAAAAGATGAAAAGAAGTAGTGATAGTAATAGTGACAGTGAAAAAGACAGTGATGCAAGTGAAACTGCTGTTAAGAATTCTGGACGTTTACCATCAAAAATGGATTCTGAGCCAAAAAAGAGAGGAAGAAAGCCAAAGTCTAAACAAGAAAAGGACAAGGAAGATGGTCCAAAACCAAAAAAATCCAAAGAGGAGCCCCCACAAAATGACCCTCTGCAGAAACCTCCTGTATCTCAGTTAAAGAAAACGGGGGAGAGTTTTTTGCAGGATGGGTCATGCTATGAGGTGGCTCCCAAACTTCCCAAATGCCGTGAATGTCGTTGGACTGCTCACCAGAGAAACAAGAAAATGCCCAACATTTTTTGTCGTTTTTATGCCTTTCGTCGCCTTCGCTATACTAAAAATGGGCAACTTGCAGTTGCTGGCTTTTCTGATCCCATTAAAGATGCATATGGAGAAGACCTCAAACTCTGGGTGCCAGATGTAGATAATCCTCCAAATGACCTCGATGTTGATACCAGCAAGTTTCTGTTGACTCATGTTGGTGACCAGTTTTGTGACTTGGTAGAGCAAGAAAAAGAAGCAATGGCTCTTCACATGGGTGATGGTAAGTTTTTACATATTTTTTTTTATGAACAAACATTTTAATGGTACAGTTTGTTAACCTGTGCAGCATGAACATGCTGCCTTGGTAACTTCTAATTGTGATCATTTTGTGTCACTCCAATAGTTGTGATTTTTCTAAAGAATTTTAATGCAGATGGTAATTATAATTATTATTACCTATACACTTTTTCCTCCCCATTTAATTTTATCCAATTACATGTGATTTGTATATTGTAATCATTATTTTGTCATTGGTACTTTGTCTAATCATTAGAGGTTTCATGTTTTTTAGTCATTAATATTTTTTTTGTATAATTTATGTTTTAAAATATGTAAATGCTTATGTTTTTATTATTTTTTCTTTGTTGCAGGTGTAATGATGTTTTTATTGCAAATTATTTAGTAGCTAGTGTTCTTACTTTTTTTATTACCTGTGAATTCCTGAGAGCAATAAGTAACTTACTCTCTAAGAATATCAAACATATTCTTTCCCAGAAATTAGTTCGATAGTAATTGCAGTTTTTCCAGTAATTTCTTGACGTGTCTGTATGGACGTTGCTCTTCCGTATACTCTCTGTTTTTCCACTTTGTTCTAGGCCTTCCCATTCGTATTCTCTCTTTTATCCCACTTGAGTACACAGTCATTCTAGTAGTCTGTAAGGTGTTAGATAAATTTCACAACAGCATAAAAGTATATGAAAGACTGGAAATGTTAACAGACATGTGACAACCAGGTGTTCTTGTTCCGTACTACAGTGCCTCTTCTAATAAAATGATTTCTGGTTTAATAATGATTTTCTATATTTTAACCTTTATTTCTGGCACCTTTTTCGTAGTCTCGCCTTAAAATGTATTTTTTTTATTTGATTTTCCACATGTTTTCCCTTGTAATATATAAAACAATAAATGTTTGTAAAAAGTTATTTTTGAAGTATGAAAATGACTGCAACTAATTTTGTGTTGCTTGATGACAAGCAAACATTAATAATATTAACAAAAAAAGTTAGTGATATTTGACATGAAAAAAAATTGGGCTCCAGAAACTGCACTTTATCTCAGTAATTAATAACAGCCATCTTTTAAAATTCTTAGGCAAAAAACTTGCAAAATTTTGTGATTCATTGAGTAAAATTACAAGCTAGAGGGCATCTTTTGTTTATCATGAGCATTGTAAACAGAATAACTTATGTTATATTGTCATTTTGCAGATACTGTAGTGGCGTGGAAACGAGTAGTGCAGGGAGTTCGTGAAATGTGTGATGTTTGTGAAACAACATTATTCAATATTCATTGGGCGTGCAGCAAATGTGGATTTGTGGTTTGCATAGACTGTTACAAAGGTCGAAAGAATGGAACAGTTAAGGTGTGGGATGAAGGGGGAAAAGATCGTGATGAATACTCATGGCTATTGTGTGCTTCTAGACTTCCTCATGAACAAGATAAACTGATGCTTACCCAGATTATATCTGGTAATGCACTTCTTGATCTGGGTAGGAAAGTGCATGAGGTGCGGCATCAATGGGGTATCCCTCAGTATTGCGAGTGTGTAGAGGCTAAAAAGTACAAAGACCAGGCACCTCAAGATGACAAGAAAAAAGTCAATGGGGTGAACAAAGATCTGCTCAAGGATATTAAGAAAGAACCCAAGACAGAATTGTTTAATGGAATTATTAAGCAAGAGAAAACAGAGAAACCTAATGGCAAAGATGAAGAGATGGCAAACTCTCCCCTCAACTTTTTTGCTGATGTTGCATTATCCAATGACAAACGTGAGAGTGAGGTGAGTAGAAAGGAGATGTATTGTATGTAATGTAAATGGTTTTGAAAACTAGTACAACATTTGGGAATTCTTATTGTGGAAATGTTTTGCCAGACATTGGCTTCATTTCCATAAAGAGAACAGTGGAAGATGATTAGGAGTTTGAGGTAATCAGTCCCTCAGCCTGTACATTTCTGAAGATTGATGGACCGAACACATCGACTCCAGGGTGAAGGACTGATCACCTCAACTCCTCCTCTTCATCTTTCTTGGTTCTTCTCTGTATTGGACTGAAGAAGCCACTGACTGGCAAAATGTTTCCACAATAAAGATTCCTAAATGTTGCACAAGTGTCTTATGTATTATATACAGAAGTACTGTAGATTTTTTTTCAGATTCTTGTTAGGAGTCTGTTATTTAATAGACCTTAGTGATCCTAAAATTGGATTTATCTTTAAAGCTGTCTATAGTAGAGCATCAGAAATATGGATTTCTGATAATTCCAGACAGCTGATATTAATATCTTAAATGCTGAATTAACTGCATGATCTCTGCATCAGTAATTTGTATAGTTAATGATTTTCATTGCAATTCATATATAGCTTTTTTTTTTTTAAGAGCCATTAAAGCTATGTCCTTGGTCTCCATTGATTTGTAGTAGTCACATTTTTATTGAGTTAGATTACATTAGTAAAGAAATCTCACCATTACAGAACGTTTTAATTATGATAAAATGGAAGATGGTATGATAATTCATACATTAGGTAATGGTAAATTACTGTGTATGTTGTATGGGGCAGTGTGTATCGAGATATTACTTATAGTGCTGTATGACCCTTACGGTGTGTTAAAAAATAATTAATAAATGAAAACTATTTCTTCTTTAAAATCAAGTGGGGTTAGGGTTATGTATCTTTTACTCTTGTATTCTTACATTTTCTGTACGCGGCTTTCATTTTTAGTTTATATTCAAACCAGTACCTCTTCTCGCTCTTTAGAAAAACAAACCTTTAAGAAACTTTGATGTCTTTGCTTACTATGGAAGCATCATCTCTAGCACCAGTGCTCATCCTCTTCCCTGACAGTTTATATTTGTGTTGCTTGTACTATTCTCTTAACATACATTAATTACATCAATATTTATTTGTTGTTAGTTAATATGATAATGAAAAATTAATTTGTTGAGAATACCCTTATGACAAGATGACTGGCCCAAGGCTGGGTGCTGGGAGTAGAAAAATTCTGAACACTCATCAAAGGTAAAGGCCCAAGCATACTTCACTGTGGAACATTGGCATCAATTGAGTATCTTGTTGACTGTCACTAAGGTAGCATAGTGCAGAACCTGGGACTTCTTGTGTTTGCAGTTTTGCCATGAATCCCTGGTACCATACATGGTCAAAAGCACCAGCAATGTCCATTGCTGCTTCACAGCTGATCTTGAATTCATCCAGCAACTTGTGCCACATAGTGGGGAGGTTTAACAGTAATTCAGCAGTAGTTACCTTGTCTGAAGCCATATTGACAGTCACAAAGAAGCGAGAGGTAGTCAAAAATGCTGTCATCTGCCATGAGATGATCTGAAGAATCCTGCCAGTGATTGACAGGAGTGAAACTGGTCTGTAGTTGCTGATTTCTGCTCTGCTCTTCTCTTTTGTGAAGAGGGACTATATTTGCCTCTTTCCACAGAGAAGGCCATTTACACAGTGCTAGGCAGTACTGATAGATGCGAGGTGATGCCAGCTGGTCTGCACATCTACTCGATAATTTTGGGCTCGCATTATATGGGCTCACAGCATTTACTTAGTCCAGGGATTTGAGGAGATATACTTCATCCTGCCTTATTGTCACCTCTGACAACTTTGAAACACAGTTCTTGCGGGTAGCAAAGAAGGTTCCTTTACTGGATCAGGAACTTTCATCTTTGCAGCAGTGTTCAGCAAAGAGGTAAGCTTTCTTCTGACTGCTAGTAGAGACAGTCCCATCTGAAGATTTAGTGGTGGAATAATTTCATCAGGGGGAATAACCTTGTCCATCCATGTCAAACACTATGTAAGATTTAGGTTGAAGTCACCAACAATTATAATATGTTGATATTTATGTTGAAGCAGAAGGGATTCCACATTTTTCATCAGGAACTTGATGGGGGTCTGCTTGTTGCCATTGAGGTCTATATATTGTAGATGCTAGTACAGAGGTACTAGTGTTTATGCATAGTGTGAAGAGCATCATTTCAAGGTGATTAGGAATAGTAACATTTTCTCTCTTCTTTTCTCTATCTTCTTTCTCTTGTCTTATCCTTAATATGCATTCATGCAGCTATCCCTGGTGACTTTCATCAACTTAGTCGTCCACATTTCCATTTTCCGACTTGGGAGAAATCACCTATGATGAGTAGCTTTGCTTTAACCTTGTGGGCACACATAGCTGCTTCAGCTATGATGTCTATTGCTTTCTTCTTGTCTTTATATTCTTGCCTCAGTCTCTTTTTAGCAACTACTACTATGGATCCTTCAGTATTAGCTAAGCCCATTATGAAGTCATGTGTCTGTTTATCCTTCTCACCTCTTCAAAACTCCACTGATTGTTGATTAGCAGTGTTGCTCTGCTGTTTCCGATTTTCTGTCTTTTCTTAACATTTGGTATCCAGTTGGAAATAAGTCATCTGATAGCTCCATTCAAGGTAGGAGAAATATCAGAGCTGGAAAATGCAGAGAGAGCATTTACTACTGGGAAGACCTCAAAGTATTTGGAATGTACTCTGGGGTGAAGATGGAGTACCTGATAATGTTATAAGTGGAAGATCTTAGAGGGCCTTGTTCTAAATTAATACACTACCACAAGAAGTTACTGGAGTGAGAGATGTAAGTTTAAAATAAAACCAGTGAAAAACAGGGCTGTTATAGACACAAGAGAATACTGTCTCAACATCCATAGCCCAAGACTGAATCTGCTACCAGCAGTTTCCCCAAAATAGTGTCGAAACAAATGTGGTAGTCATCAGGAGGGAACTGAACCACTTCTGCCAAGTGCATGCCACCAGGCTGTGATGGCTATGTGAGCCAGTGAGCTGCTAACAGAAGCAGCCAGTTGAACAGGCGCTTAACAAGAATTCTTGGACAAGTCTTGGGATGGTAGGATAGAAAATCCCTTGAAATTAAGATAAGATTTCTTCAGATTTTTAACCCCGGAGGGTTAGCCACCCAGGATAACCCAAGAAAGTCAGTGTGTCATTGAGGACTGTCTTATTTCCATTGGGGTCCTCAATCTTGTCCCCCCAGGATGCGACCCACACCAGTCGACTAACACCCAGGTACCTATTTGCTGCTAGGTGAACATGACAACAGGTGTAAGGAAACCTGTCGAAATGTTTTCACCCCGCCGGGAATCGAACCCGGTTGCAAGCATATCAGGCAAATTTATCAATTTTCATTGTACATTACTGTTCAACTATGCTTCCTCTTTTGACTTTTTCTGCTGTCAGCATTTTTTTTTTTTTTTTTAGGCACCTGTCATATACCTGTGACCTGTTTTGATATTTTTTTACTTTTGCAACCTGGCCTTAGCTCAGACTTTTCCGTCAATTCACTTATTCACCTAACATTTGGCAGAAAATATAGATGCAGATGTGGTCTACATGCAGTGATAGATTATAAAATAAGGTCAATGTATATAATGGGAATTGCAGGCAGATGCATAATTAGTTTTATGACAGAACATATAGTAATAAACAAATCAAAATCTAGTCTTAACAAAACAATGAGGGAACTTCAGCAGGCTTGCTGGCCCACACTTGGCTGAGGAACGGTTCTAGCCACGACTGTTTCTCATACTCATAGCAAACATAAATGAAAACTTGTTGCAGTTTCATATCCTTTCTAGACAATGCAGTAATACAAAAATAAGCATAAAAGTCACCTTATAAGAAGACACTAAAAAGATACAAGGAGATATGAACAGTCTTTTGGGCAGTAAACATTAACAGTGTGTTCAGTGTTATTGTTTACTGCCATCTGATCAGATATGGAAAGAACTCAAAAGGAACACTTCTTACAAAACACAGGATTATCTCATAGAACTGTAAGGCAAGTTTTGTGTCATAGAACTGTAAGGCAAGTTTTGTGTCATAGAACTGTAAGGCAAGTTCTGTGAAAGACCGAAAATTAAAGAGGCATAATGATTACAGTACTTTCAACACTAGAGAAATAAAATCAATGGTGACACCATTTAAATCACTGTTTGGTGTTGACCCCATTCCTGGCAGTTATATCAGATTGCTTATTGTCCACATAATAAAGCATTTAAACAACCAGAGACCACCCCCATCCCTCTCAGATAATATATACATGTAAGATTATTTAAGGCATAGTACCAGATCTACACAGCCATAATGGTGTACAGGAGTGAGAGATATGGGAGTAATAAACAGAGACAAGCAAGCATGCCATGGATACAATAAGAGAACATTCATGGTCCATGGCTATTTAACGTGCTATCATCTGATAGCATGAATTTTGCTGGAACAAATGTTTAAGTCTTCAAGAGGAAAGTAATCACTACCTGCAAGCGTCAGATCACCCAGGATGTGATAGATATGTGGGCCTGTGAGCCAACATCTGCATTTTGACCCTCTCCCAAAACCTCTGTGAATTTGCTCTAATGGTTTAGTAGTTAACATGCATAATCTTCCCCCCCCCCTAAATGCATGATAATTTGAGTTGTGTATGTCATGCTTTTCTGTAATTTTTGTTATTAGATAATTGACCCTTCAACTGCCAATGGGGTTAAAATAAAACTATTGTAAGTCCAAAACATTTTTGAAAAAAAAAATACCACAAAATCTGCCTGATTTTACATGTGTATTAAAACAAAAAAACATGAAAATTGGGTTAAAACTTGCCAAGAAGTAGTTTGAAATTTCTTGCATTGACCCCCAAAATTGACTCCATTAGCCAGATGCTCTGTCATACCTCGCATGAGTCAGGAGCCGGCTTTCCCAGACAAACATTTTTATTTCACTGCAGCCAGAATCATCACTGCACAACTCTTATTTTAATGACTTTTTCACACTGTTATCAGTTACCAACTTAAAATACTTAACAATTATAGAAACACAAGTGAAGTAGGTAAATGAATGTAAATGACATGGGAATGTGTAACTAGTATAATTATGGGTTGCTACTCTTTGTAGAGCACTGTCTTTCATCTTATTTTTCAAAATTATACAATGCTAGACTGGTAATTTTCCCATGCACTTTGGACTTTGGTTCAGTATTTCGTTGCATTTTATTGAAAACATGATCATTGGATGGACTGTACATTAAAACTGAGGTGCCAGATCAACCAGATTGCGATGGCTATGTAGGCCTTCAGGCCTCTAGCACAAACAGCCTGATTGATCAGGTGGTCAGTGGCAAAGTCTGGCCTCAAGTCAAGCTTATAGGGGTAGGAGAACCCTCAAAACTGTTCACAGGTATGATTTCTCATGGCATTCCTATCTGATGTCTTTATACTGGAAAATATTTCTGCTTTCTCCCACATATGCTAACCTGAGCCTCACTCTACTTGTGCAAGCACTCTTCAGTTTTTACCAATTTTATCTATTCCAAGTTGTCAAGTATCTTGCATATTCCCAAGTTATATTTAGTTCTGTTGGTACCCTGTGTGATCACTAACATTTCCTTGTTTCCTGTTTCTTATATATTGTATCTTTCTCTCCATAAATACTGGTACTGTATATGAATGATTTCAAATGTTTGTTTTACAGTATTACACCATTTATCACAAAGTTCAAACTCTCCTTAAGATAAAGCTATTGCATAACTTTATTCTTCTCTTTATTAACCAAGTCTTTGCTGTATTTCAGAGTTCAGATTCTGACTCGGACTCTGACTCTGATGAAAAAGAGGGCAACTTTTCCACATTGAGGAAACTGTTGATACAACCCAATGGAAGTACAAAGGAAGAAACGGGAGTTATTACAAAGCCCAGTAAGGAAAGCAAAAAGAAGCCCAAATTGGACACTGTGGATGAAATAATATCATGTGTAATTGAACACAGTTCTGTTAAAGATGATGTGAAGGATAAACAAATGGTACTCAAACATTTTGTTAGAAAGTAAGTTAACTGAATTTTGTTTTTAATTCCACTGTGTGGGTATGTGTACTCACCATATGTACTTGCCTGTATGTGTTGCAGGTGTCGAGTCTTAGCTCCTTTCCTGCCTTTCAGCTTTCGTCTTACCAGATTCTCTCTCTCCTAGCTTTGTGGACCTGTCATACCTATTCTTAAAACTATGTATGGAGTCTGCCTCCACTTCGAGGTTATTCCACTTCCTGACCACTCAAGAGACTGAAGAAGTATTTCATGAAATCGCTGTGACTCGTCTGTCTCTAGAACTTTCAGCTTTTCTCCCCAAGTACCTGTTTTCTGCCTTCAAACAGCCTTTTCCCATCTGCCCTATCAGTTCTGAGTATTTTGTACATTATCATGTCTTCCCTGGTTCTATCCTTCAGGGTCATTAGATTCAATTCCTTTAGTCCCTCCTCAGAGCTTATACCCCTTAACTCGAACTAGTTTCATTACATACATCTGCACTTTCTCCCGTTTCTTATCATGCTTTCTTAGGTGTGCGTTCCATACTTGTTGCATACTTGGAGATGGGCCTGACAGGAATGACTCTGTTAGAGATTCCTGAAGGCTACTCTCAGATTTGACAGGTGAGCATGGGCTACTGAGGTTATTCAGTTGATGTAAGCCTCTAGTGTGTGTGTGTTTGCATGCACGCACATACACAAACGCTCGCATGTGCACACAAATGCACGTACGCATGCACACACTATTAACAAGTCCCTGTGACAACCAGTAACTAACACAACAGGCCAAGTAATGAGTAATTACGTTATTATTTCAGAGAAATTAAGCAAGTGTGTGTGTGTTTGTCTGTCTTTTTTTTCAACACGTCGGCCATCTCCCACTGAGGCAGGGTAACCCAAAAAAAGCTTTCACCATCATTCACACATAATCACTGTCTTTGCAGAAGCGTGCAGATATGACAGTTCAGATGTTACTCCAACAGCAAATATCCCAAACTCCTCCTTTAAAGTGTAAGCATGGTACTTCCCACCTCCAGGACTCAAGTCTGGCTAACCATTTTTCCTGAACCCCTTCACAAAACATTACCCTGCTCACACTCCAACAGCTCGTTAAGTCCCAAAAATCATTCGTCTCCACTTTTATCTGACTCGCTCACACATGCCTGCTCACACTCCGTACGTGCATGCATGCACGCACGCACGCACTTTGCTAATATGGCGAGTTACGTTCCAGACCACCAATGTAAGGTGAATATTGCCTTAAAGAGAATCAGCCTTTTTTTCACTTGCCAGTGCATGTAAAAGGCTTAAAACATTTTTACAATGTCATTTATAAAGTGCACAGTGTTGCTACACCTAAAATATAATTATGCACAAATGCTGTAAAAAGACTGAGCATGGGTAACAAAATGGCACTGGTCAGCTGATGTGTACATCAGGAGTTCTCATTTCTTTTCTGATTTAACCATTGACTAATATGAAATAGCTTTGTCACTTCTCTTTTTGAACCTTTGTGTGAGAGCTGTGTCCACTGTGTCATTGATTTGTTTACTCCACTTCCCACCAGCTACATTGTAACATCTTGTACTTCCATGACAGAGGGTCTAACTCTTGAATTTTTCTAAGTTCATTCTCATCTCTGGCACCAGTATGGATTCACTCTTCTGAACATTCGTATTTAAATTTGTGTTCTAAGTGAACATTCTGTACGTGTAAATGCTTATGAATGAATAGATCACACATATATGGTAGAGATATTGAATGTGTCTTTGTCTTGGTTTCTTACTGCTGCTGTTTTGATTGCATTTCAAGGGGCATATATGGGGTAATGGTTTTGATTGTCTACAAGTCTTTATCTCATTACTTTCCTTACTATTTTTTTTTTGTCAAGAAAAGTTTTCTTGTTCCTTTCTCAGGGCCCTATGCATTTGTGATCTTCAGTTTCTCAACTTAGAAATTTGTGCTCCTCACAGCTCATTCTCTTGCTTTGGCTTATCCATTGGACGATGACGACAGCGAATGATTATGGATTTAATGGACTTTTTTTTTTTTTTTGGATGTTGTGCATCCAAAATCTGTTAAATAGGAGTCTGTTAACTCGAGGGTTTTACTGTATATGCTCAGAACAATGTGTGGCCAAACACTGATTCTTGTGGGACTTCACAGGTAGTCTACCATCCAGACCTTTTATTTTGTACAGTAACTTTCCTTTCCATCTTCATGCTAATTATTAAACTATCCTGTGCTTGCTTCTCCAGTTTTCTTAGCAGTCTTTTATGTGATGTTACTGAGGCTTTCTTGTTGCCTAGGTATACACAATTAATCCATTTTCCTTGTTGGATCACTTTCTTAGTCTTGCATTTTTTCTGAGGTTTGTAATGCATAATATTCTATTTCCAAATTTATGTTTCTCTTTCATAAGGAATTTAGTGTTTCTAAATATTCAGCTATTTTTTTTCTTGCATCTTTTCTAAAGAATTTGTAATTATTTTGGTGGGGACATTGGTCTATAGTTCAGGACTTTCTTTTTGTCTTTAAATAAAGTTATTACATATTACAATATGGCAGGTATAATTCTAAGAAGCACATTGCAACAACTTTATTTTGATAAGTCAAACTTGCATTCACAATTTCTTTGCATAAATTTTGGATACTTCAGGGGATTCACAACACTAGTGTATTTTGAAATGTTTGTTTAAAATTGTCCTTTTAGTCATTCTTCTCTTTTTCCCCATCACATTCTTTATGGAATTCCTCATTTGTAATACTGTGAGTTTATTTTTGTATATAGCTTTTCAGTTATGACCAGTTATATTTGCTAAGTAGACACAAATTATTTTTTTACTCTTTAAAATACTAATTGTTCACTTTTCCAGGTACATATATGGTCCTCGTGGTCGGGATCCACTGCCAATCAGGATAATGACCAAAACTGAAAGCAGCATGTTGTATCCAGGAGTGGCACATTCTTGGTTGTGTGATGGGAAACTTTTACGTTTGTTAGAACCGTTGGCTCCTGGCAACACCCCACTGTTTCAGGACCAGTGGAAACGGGGTCAGCCAGTTATAATATCAGGTGTGGGACAAAAGCTCAATCCTGAACTTTGGACGCCTCAGTCCTTTTCAAAGGACTATGGTGATATTAAAAATGACTTGATAAATTGTCTTACTGGAAATATAGTTCCAAATCAGCCAATGAGGAAATTCTGGGATGGCTTTGAAAATTATGGGAAACGACTCAAGGATGAGAAAGGTCAGCCTATGGTATTGAAACTTAAAGATTGGCCCCCAGGAGATGACTTTGCTGAAATGTTACCATCTAGGTTTGAAGATCTAATGAGTGTCCTTCCAATGGGAGAGTACACAAGAAGAAATGGGCGTCTCAATCTTGCTGGTCGCCTTCCGGAGAGTTTTGTTCGTCCAGATCTGGGTCCTAAAATGTACATAGCGTATGGGTCAGCAATTCATCCTAATAGAGCTTCCACTAATCTACATTTGGATATCTCTGATGCTGTTAATGTTATGTGTTATGTGGGAGTTCCAAAAGATTCAGATTATGAAGATCACATTAAGGGTGAGTGTTTTATCTTTTCAAATAATGACTTTTTAAGAATTTAGTATATTCAGTATGATTTTACTTGTCATGTGATTTTGTTCACTTAGTGTTTCCTTATCCATACTAAACACTCGATGTTACCTTGGTTTACATATCTGGTTTGTTAAGCAATTTGGCACTATATCAAAGACTTATGTTAACACTTGCAAAAATTTCTTTGAAGAACTTTACTTGTTTTGTGATTATGATTTATATAAGAGGGAACATAGAGAAAAAGCAGTATGTAAGTAACAAAAAGTCTAGCCAATAAAAAATTGAATATCTGATTAAAGAGGGAATATGGATGGGATGTATTTAGATATGTGGGAATGGACATTTTGGCAAATGGGTCCATGAAAGACGAGGAGGAGAGTGAGAGTAGTTGGTGTGTTGCGACATCTGTGTGGGGAGGGGTTATCTCTGGAGGAAAAATAAAACGTACCATATTATAGGGGCACCATGACTCTTGTATGGGTGTGATGCAGGGGATGTTGAATGTTGCAGTGAGGGAGGCTACGGGCAGTGTAGATACAAAGTTTGAGATCAGTGTGTGGTGTGAATATGTAGAGTATTAGAAGCATGGAAATTAGAAGAGGGTGTGGGATCACCAAGGGTATAATTCAGAAGGCATAGAGAGGGTGGAGAGGGATATGATTTAGAGGGTTTATAAAACAGGTGGAAGGTAAGAGGGGTAGTGGTTGTTCCTGGAACAGTTCGAGGGAGAGGGTAAAGGAAATTTTGATCATTCAGCAGGTTTGTTTGAACATGGTAATCACGTCAGACGAGGGAGAAAGCTGGTAGGCCTACATTCGAGAGAATAGGTCTGAGTGGTAAGTGTGCACAGTATAAAAAAAAACCTGCAGCATTCAGTGCATAATGAGGAAAAAAAACTCCGACCATGTTTTTTTGGTTTAAAATACTGACTTTGCAGTGTATTTTCGTATGGTATTTATGGTTGTATTCTCGTTTTCTTGGTCTCATTTGATAGAATGGAAGATATATTACAGAAATAGAGACGATTTTGAATGGGTTACGGACATTTCCGCTCAAAGTAGTGGAAATGTTGGATTTTTGCCGATGTTCAAGAGTAAACAAATCACGTCACGTGTCCAATACATGTCAACTGGTGGGTCTAATATGCTTTCACAAATGCGCTGATATTTATACCATTTTTACAATAATGCAGTAGTCTGCATAACAGTAAATCATCTATTTTTTGTGTGAATAAAAATTCAAAATGGAAAGCAAGCATAATGTAATAGGGGCTTGGATATATGACTAATAAACAGAATTTTTTTTATTTTAGTGCTAGGAATGTTTGTATTTTTAATTCTGGACCCTATTTTGAAATTGGCCAAATTACCAATTTCTGATCACTTTATTGGGTAGTTGAAATCGGTAAATGGGCGGTTTCTTGTACTCAGTCGATAGAACAAATGGAGTTCTGGCGAAATAGCCATGAGTTTGGTTGGCTGGAACAATGGAATTGGCTGAAAACAGGGCTCAAAGTGGGCGAAATCACCGATGTGTAAATATCGCCGAGACCGCTAACTTCGTGAGAGCGTAATTCCTTAAGTTTTCCATCAAATTTTGTATTTTTGGTGTCATTAGTGTCGGAAAAAGATTCTCTTATCATTTCATAAGAAGAAGTTTTTGTTTTTTAAATTCTTCGACGCTGAAAGCAAGTTTGTGAGCAGGGGTCTCGACAGTGAAAGGGTTAATGGACATGCTGTTGTAATGTGAGCCAGGTAATATTTATGAAGAGATTCTTGGAAACTGATTAGACAGACTACTCTTAAAAGTGGAAAGAGCATTGCTTGCACTCTGAATTAAGAGTGAGGGTGTTGCAGTTGGAAGATCATCAAAATTGTTATATCAGCACACTTCTGGCAAGAGAGCATTTGATTGAATGATGCATTTCCATTTTTAGATCACCCTATCTTGGATGGAGAAGGCTGATAAAGTAAAAAAAAAAATGGTCACAACAGTAGCAAGGCAATAATGATAGAAATAATGGAATACAGTGCTAAATAAGCAAATGGTTATAGGACTTTGTAAATAAAATAAATGGACATGTAAAGATTAATGTTTAACATTGCCTCGTAACAGTATCTTAACAGTGCCTCGTTAGATTTGCAGAGCATTAGATTTTGGCATCATGTATTTTATCTTTTGGTACTTTAAAGCGAGTTACACAAATTTAGGCACGGAGATGGGATCATTGTTGTAAAACTTCTCGATTGTGTTCCTTAAGATTCTTTGCATTTGATTATCATATAAGCAGACATCTGGTTATGGACGACTTTGCCTCTTATTAACAATTTTCTGGATTATAACAAGTATTTTGTAGGGATTTTTTTAAGGTGGTAACTTGATAATGCTTCAATGAATGTTATACTGTATTTGGTAAATGCATTTGCTGTAAGTAGTGTAGGTCTAGTTTCTGAAAAGGACATAGCAGTAAATGCAGGATTTAGTGGCAGTAAAACTCTTCATGAGTGAAATAAAACTTAAGTTGAGATATCTCTTGTATTGGAGATAAGTTCTTTCAAAGTAAAGATAGTACTAGTGTGTGATGCCAATGTTGAAATGGTAATAAAATGATAGGTATTTTTGTATGAGAAATATGGTGGTAAAGTGGAGATTGGTGATATAGTAGGGAGTGCCTATACAATAAATAATGAAGATGCAGTTTTGTAAGGAACTTAATGTTGACTCTGTAATTTAATCCCATTTTCCAAAATTGCTGTCATATTTGGACAGATAATCTCGGCTATTGTTAGCAGTCAAGTGATACTTTATTGATACTGAATTACCTGCCAGGTATTTGTCCTTTATTTTGTATAATATTTAGTTTGTGAAAGGAAACTTTGTTACTCTGAATTCTGTCTAGTCCACTACATGATATTCCAAGAGGTGCTAAATGATATTTTTTTCTCATTGTGCAGAAGCTCTGAAGGCCATAGATGAAGCAGGATGCGATATCTTGACACGTCGGCGAGTACGTGAGAAGGAGGAGGTGCCAGGAGCTTTGTGGCATATATATCATGCACGTGATTCAGACAAAATACGTGATTTGCTCAATAAAGTGGCCATAGAACGTGGAGATAAATTAGAGCCACACCATGATCCTATCCATGATCAAGCTTGGTACCTCGATGGCCCTCTTCGGGAAAGGCTTTACAAAGAATATGGTGTTGAAGGCTATGCTATCATTCAATGTCTTGGTGATGCACTCTTCATTCCTGCAGGAGCTCCACATCAGGTATATAATAATTTATATCATGATCATGGGTGAGAATGTTTTAAAAGTATTCATTTTTAGATAGATGTAGGCATGGACGATTTTTTCCACTTTGGTTAATTCATACAGTTTTATATGCTTACAAGTGAGTTTGTGTTTTCACTATATTGCCAAAATAAATCAAAAGTTCATAGATACATTGTAAATGACAAAGTTTTACTTCATCTCTTTAAAGTGCTAATGATTCAGGTTTAATTCCATCTTGAATATTTTATTAATTTATTTTGCAGGTTCGAAATCTGCACAATTGTGTAAAAGTGGCAGAAGACTTTGTCTCTCCGGAAAATATTTCATACTGCTTTCACTTAACGCAAGAATTCCGTCATCTTAGTGATACGCATACCAACCACGAGGATAAACTCCAGATTAAAAATATTATCTATCATGATATGAAAGACTCGATGGCCTGCCTATTGGCTACCAGTAAGGAATTACAAAAGAAGGTAGAGGTTGAGGAAGATGTAGACAAAAAAGTGAAGGAATCAGATTCATGAGAGTAGGTCAAGTGAATAGAACTTTGTTTCAATTAAATCGTGATTCTGTGCTCCTGAAAGTGTTTAGTGTTTTTCTTTGCAACTCTTGAAATTATGGAATATAGCTGTGTAGTAAGAAAGTGACTTGAAACATGGCAGTGTAATGTCCTGTAATAGACCTACCATTGCAGTGAATGAACATTTCGGTAGTATCGAAACTTGCTTTTATACGAAATGGGTTTCCTAATTTTGAGTGCAAATAATATATTCCACTTTCAATTTATAAGAAAGATATCATGGTTTGTATGGAACACAAAAAGTCCAGTTCATTTTGATGTTTATTAACAAAGACAAGTAATGTAAGTAGAAATGGTGTAATTATTTATTAATCCTATATGATGTACTAATCACAATGGACCTTATTGTTAAGGACCCACATTAATCTCTGTATCCACGGTGTACTTAAACCAGTGATGCGACCAAGTGCACAGGATTGTGTGCACGTTAAAAGCTTTGAACCAGTTATGGTTTCCCGCTTGACCCAGTGTTTACACAGCTGTGCGTGCATTTTGGTTACTGGTGTTAAATGTTGATTCCAGCTGGGAAACCAAGTGCAACAAGTGGTGTAGAGCTGCTGTGCTAAGAGACTGGGGGGAACCCTGCTGTGACCAGGCAACTGCTCCCCCTCACCCTTCCATGCTCTTTCTTTTTATCCAGTACTTGAAATGTAACTCTGTAGCAATCTCTGTATCTGTCTGTTGCACACAACATACCAGTATACATAATAACTAGGCCTCATAAACTGGCTGAGGCCTTTATTGCATCCATAAATGGGTGGGACTTGCCCAGCTATAACTGGTTAGTAACTGTCAAGCAGGGAGCCCAAACCAGGGGGAGGGGAGTTTTGGCTGTGCTGTTGAGTGGCAGTAATCAGCTCCACAACGACCCTCCACCTTCGCTGCTGCTGCTGCCGCCACCCCTCCACTCCCCCACCTCGCTCCCTGTCCACCTAAAACCATGTCAATTTCATTTTGTACATTGATCTCATTGTTGGTGTAAATGTGAGTAGTGTTGAGGGATGGATGTTACTTGTAGTGTGTTTCTCACATGTCATGTTGTTATATTTGTTTATTACTGAAGTCTGTGTTTTATTTGAAAAAGAAAAATTACAAAACACAAGTGATAGGCATATTGTTGCCAATGACCTTTCATTTATTAAAAATTAAAGAGAATAATTTATTTGCTTGTAAAGTGTGGGCGGATGTAGAAATGTACATTGATGTAGACGTGTAGTGCGCGAGGGGTGAGCAACGCCCTGAAGACTGCCCCTCACCCCGCCTCACCAGGAGGACGCAACTCTACTACTTTTTTGTACTGTCAATATGTAAACAGATCACAATTTGAATAGGAAAAATGATGCCAAGATTGTATTTCTCTTCCCCCTAATTATTTAGAAAATCTAAGAAAAATTCCAGATTAATACAGTGGACCCCCAGATTATGTACTGCTCCAAACTCGAACAATTATGTAAGTGTATTTTTGGGGTCTAAAAGGACTAATCTAATTTACTTTCCTTATGGGAACAAATTCGTTCGGTAACGAAATAATGACATAATCCGGGGGTCCACTGTATATGCAAAAATTATAAAAAAAAAAAAGGAATGTTTAATTTGTTTTGAAAACTCACTTCCTGGTGAAGTTTTCTTTGGTTTTGTGAGGAGTTTGATTCCTGACTAATTAAAGGCAAATATTTTTCATTACGGCCGGTTTGTCAAAGGAAGAAAATATTTTCTGCTATGTTAAGCTATTTCTGCAGTAAAGTATAACCAGCTACACCACTGGGACCTTTGGCCATAATATGTATGGAGCTACATTGAGTAATAAGGATTATCATTCATGGTCGGAATTATAAATATTGGCTCACTTGTTTGAGCCAAGGAAGGGCAGGGCAGGTTCAGTGCCTTCAGGGCTGGGTGGAGTGGGGGGTGTAGTGAATTGCCTTGAGCTGCTGTATTATAGTTCACATACATTTCACAGATAATCATCCAGTTTAGTCATAATGACTTGAGCCTTTAAATGGGCTTAGTTGAAAACTATTCTTACCCCAAGTAATATTTGATAACTAGTCAGGCGTCATTATTAACTTAGCTGCTTTATAAGTTGACCTGGAGCAAAAAAAAATTTTTTGTCTAATTTTTTTTTTTACTAGGTTTTGGGCCTACCTTGTATACTGTATTGACAACTGCTTCATGGGCCATGTGTGTTAACTTATATATGACTCTTGGTCTATTTGTTACATACCCTTCTGTGGCCCTTGCTTTGACCTTAAATTATTTTGTCATCCTTGTGTCCCTTGCTTGCTTTTATAGGAGTTCATTATTTTTATGACCTTTTATATGACTGCATGTTTGTGACATTTGCTCATTTTGAGTTCCTTGCTGCTTTATATAACCCTCGTTTATGCATGATCCTTATTTTATGACTTGCATATTTGCATGATCTTTTGCAGATTTGTATAACCCTTGCTTATTTGTATAATCCTTGTATATTTACATGACCAAAAATGCAAGGATCATATAAATATGCAAAGGTTATGTAAATGTGCAAGGTCATGTAAATCTTTCTTTCAACACGTCGGCCATTTCCCACCAAAGCGGGGTGGCCCAAAAGGAAAAACGAAAGTTTCTCCTTTTACATTCAGTAATATATACAGAAGGGGTTACTAGCCCCTTGCTCCCGGCATTTTAGTCACTTCTTACAACACGCATAAGAGGCGACTAAAATGCCGGGAGCAAGGGGCTAGTAACCCCCTTCTCCTGTATATATTACTAAAGTTAAAAAGAGAAACTTTTGTTTTTCTCTTTGGGCCACCCCACCTTGGTGGGAAACTGCCGACGTGTTGAAAGAAAGATTTACATGACCTTGCACATTTACATAACCTTTGCATATTTATATGACCCTCATTTTGTGTAGCCCTCCCTTGTTTTGTGGTGCTTGCTTGTAACCCTTATTTTTGTATTTTCCTTGCTTGTTTGCATAACCATTTCTTTTGCATGGCACTTTCTTATACTACACAAACACAAGAACATACTACACACACTAAAGGAATAAGCAGTTTTTTTTTAAATAATGAAACTGTGTGGTATAATTGTCACTGACACTGAAATAGTTATGCCCATTTTCTCTGTACTGTACATTTTCTTAACTTAAGTTTTGATACATATACATTTTCTTTCAATGGTTTTGGTGGCACATATTGTAGGCACAAAAGGTATTTACATTATGTAAATTTAACCTTGGATAATCCATTTAAAGTCGAACATTGTACATGTTTGTTTAAAGCTCGCTACATCCAGCTAGGTGTAGTAGGGCAACATGAACCATCTCCACACAGTTCTAAGGAGTTGGACTTCTGCTCCAATTCTTTGAATAGAGTTTGAATGCTCTCCAGTCTTCCAGGCACTGTATGAACCCCTATGGGTCATACAGCTGCATTTTTAGATACATTACAATACAGGGTGTTTCAAAGAGATGGACCCAATTTCAAAACTGCTTTAAAATTGGGTCTATCCTTTTCAAACACCCTATATGTCAGAAGCTTTTAATATTGACTAAGTAACAATTTTTTTTTTCAATGTGTCATGAAACTTAACCAAAATCTCATATTAAGTACACTCCACCCATTTTATTTTAACCTATAGTTCAGATTTTCACCCCAAAAGGTAGTTGTGTACTGTACATTTTTCAGGTGTCCTTGGGACACCTTCCAGGGCATTTTTTTATTCTTATGCAGAACCTTGACTTTTTAACAAACTAGCCTATTACACCAACTTTGTACATTTTGCTCTTACATTCTTACAACCCCCTTCCTTGCACACACTTGCCTCTCCCCTCAAACCCTATACACATTTGTTTAGCACATCCCTCTCTGCATGATCTATTTTTTTGGGTTTTCATTTAGTGAAAATGCAAATTGTTTAGGTTTATGGTGGTCTTACCATCACTTTTGTGTTTGGGAGACTACGATCTCCTGACTGTCACACTGTCTTGTGGAGAAGCACCCAGCGTCACATTGTGAGAATTGTTAAGTTCCATTTTCAGTTTGGCATATTCTATTAGACTGTCCTGTCTACCAGCAGGCACACAGAATTTACCTCTGACATCATCACTGCTGTAACACCTTACTCATTCCTCCTTGCTGACAGCCCACCTTTGACACACGCTGACTTTTTGTCAGCAACAGGTTTATTACACTAACTTTGATTATACTTCCTTAGCACTCCAAGCCACCCTTCCTAGCTCTACATCTGTTATACTATTCAGCTAGTGGGATTAGTGCTGGCTTTAATTATATACTCTTCACTCTCGCTGGTCTCTGATCAAGCATATTCACCTTTAGCACACCCTAGTCTGCAGCACTGGGCTAGACGAGCCTGGCCCATGGCTGGGCTCCAGGAATAAACTCAAAACTTGTCATTGGTATGATAAATTTGTCCTTTATGAGAGCAAGCATGCACAATTTACATCTGGCATTGTCTCCACTCTAACAGCCCCATCTTTCACTCTGTCAGTAACTGCTTTATTTCACCGACTTTGTACTTTCCCTTTAGGACTAATACCCCTCAAGGGAGTCCTTGATGCTGGTGAGGGGCTCTTGATCTAGAGAATTGGATCTGTGCTCCAGTTACCTGAATTGAGCATGAATACCTATCATCCCCCCCCATGGGCTATATAATCCTACAGGTTTAGCACTCCCCCATGATTATAAATTCAGGACAAATCACCCTCACTGGTCTTTGATCTGGTATATTAATCTTTCAGCACATCCTACTGTGCAGTGCTGTATGACCCTTGTGGGTTTAGTGCTTAATTTTTATTGTAATACAGAAAAATCCAGACAGTATTTAAAGAATTGTGGGAACTTGTTCATTATAGAAAATTGGAAGCTTATAAACAAAGCTTGGGTTTTAGGACTTGATTGTGAAATTACCATAGAATGTTTATTAAAGAAAATGGGAATTTTTTTAATTATAGAAAACTGAATTTGAGGGGAAACATATAATTTGAAAGTTGGTGTGGAATTCCCATAGAATTTCTTATTACATAAATGGTACTTTTTTAAATACAGAAAACTGAATTTTAGGGTAGACTATTATAATTTAACATTTATTATTATTATTATTGTAATCAAAAAAAGCACTAAACCACAAGGGTTATACAGCGCTATAATTTAAAAGCTGGTGTAAAATTCCCATAGAATTTATTAAAGAAAATGTGAATTTTTTTTTTTTTAATTAGTGAAAACTAATTTAATGGGAAACTAAATTTTGAAAGCTAAGTGAAATCCCTATAATTCTGGTCTTCATTACCGTGCGGACGACTGCAGGGATCGAAGCTCAGAAAGGAGAGAAATTATCGCTGATAAGTTAGACATCTGCAACAGATGGGCATTTCACAGGTTTTATCAACACGTGGCTTTATCAATACATCAGTGACAAAAGTAGAAGACTGCAGAAGAGGTAATCACTCAACTCAGCATTGCAGAATTTTACACAGAAGACAGTTGAGGTAATCAGTCCTTCAGTTTAGCACCAGGTGTTCAAGCTACAATACTGAACACCTACTAGACTGAGGAACTGATCCAGACCAGAGGCCTAGCTTCTCTCTACGAGCTAGGCCTGGGGACAGTTGGTCCCAGATGAGGTACTTGTACCTCCTCCCATGACATAGGTCTCAGACACTCCCATGACAGGGAACCAAGGCCGGGAGAGTACCGGCGAATCAAGATGATTGTCACCTCTTCTGTATATGATTCTGCAAGGATGAGGGACTGATTACAGTATTGTGTGTTTGTCCCTGTACAATATTCAACCACTGGATGGCATGTTATTACAATCAAAGCTAAGTGCTTAACCCACAAGGGTCACTGGCTAGTGTAATGCCTACGAAATAAAAGTATACCCAGATGTTGCACACGCCGAATTATTATAACAGATTATAACAAATTAGGCCAACCCCATTTTAATGGGGATTGGAGCACTAAACCATAAATTACAATCAAAATTAAAGTGCTAAACCCACTATTGTTCTAAACCATAAAGTGGGTAAGTTATTATTTTTTTTTTTTTTTTTTTCAACAAGTCGGCCGTCTCCCACCGAGGCAGGGTGACCCAAAAAGAAAGAAAATCCCCAAAAAGAAAAAACTTTCATCATCATTCAACACTTTCACCACACTCATACATAATCACTGTCTTTAACTGGTTTCCCTGAATCCCTTCACACAATGTTACCCTGCTCACACTCCAACAGATCGTCATGTCCCAAAAACCATTCGTCTCCATTCACTCCTATCTAACACGCTCACACATGCTTGCTGGAAGTCCAAGCCCCTCGCCCACAAAACCTCCTTTACCCCTTCCCTCCAACCTTTTCTAGGACGACCCCTACCCCGCCTTCCTTCCCCTACAGATTTATACGCTCTCCAAGTCATTCTACTTTGATCCATTCTCTCTAAATGACCAAACCACCTCAACAACCCCTCTTCAGCCCTCTGACAAATACTTTTAGTAACTCCACACCTTCTCCTAATTTCCACATTCCGAATTTTCTGCATAATATTTACACCACACATTGCCCTTAGACAGGACATCTCCACTGCCTCCAGCCTCCTCGCTGCAGCATTTGCAACCCATGCTTCACACCCATATAAGAGTGTTGGTACCACTATACTTTCGTACATTCCCTTCTTTGCCTCCATGGATAACGTTTTTTGTATTATAATCAAAAGAAGCGCTAAACCACTAAAGTGGGTAAAGGAATAGAAAGGTATCAGACTGGAGTCAAAAAAAGGGAAAGGGGGGGGGGGAGAATATAAAATTACTTTGCTCAAGAACCCTTCACTAACTGGTATTAAAGTGCCTCCCTGGAGAGGGGTAAATCACAGGAATTGTTTTTTTTTAGTAAAATCAAGATTACTGCATAGACATTACAAATTATTGTGGTCCTTGATAATGTGAGAAATCACGAAAGCACTTTGAAATTCACTATTTTTTTTTTCTGGATTTCTGTTTTTCATGAACTATTGGCACCTTCCTACTCCAATTTCCTTCTCCTGTGGATTCTCACAGAAACCTCTCTGGAAGATGCCAGTTCTGTGGAAATGAATCTCCACTTTCCATCTTCTGCCTCTTTTTCTTCCTGCAGTTCCCACTTTGCAGCCATCTCTTCCTGTTTTCTCATCAATGGATTAATGGTACCTTGCCTTCCTGAGCCAGCAAGACTCCTATTCTCTTTGTTCTTCACGATGGAAAGAGCACTTGCATGGGCCACATCAAACAGGTTCACAAGCCTGCTTTTGAATATAATGTACTCCTTTCTCTGCACCAGGCTGCTCTTGTTTTCCTTCAAATGTTTTCAGTCCTTGTGGAAAGCGAGGATCAATGGCATGGTGCCTAACCAAAGTTTCTGGACAGTATTCTGGCATTTGCCCAAAATCTCTAAACACCTTGAACACTTCATTTGTCTTCAACTCCTCTAGATCAATGTGATGATGCAAAAATAAACACTACACACTTGGCCAGCAGAGGGCATCTTCGAGCCAAGAATTTTTCTAGACTTGTCAAGGACATAAAATCCGCAATTTTTCCCCATATCCTGTGACTTACAACCTAGAAAAAATATTCTGATTAAAGCTTTGCAAATAGAAAATAACTACTTAATGACATTTTTCGAACATTCTTCGTAAAGTTGATAAAAAACAATTGCTACAGTAATGAGAACAGAGTAGTATTCCAAAACATCAATTGATTACAAGCAACTAATCCAAACACTTACATACTGGATAGTTGAGGTTACTGTATGAAAAATAACAGAAAATCTTCAAGCCTCAGGAGCCACACCTAAATATTATCCAAATGGGCTCAAATATAGCCAGTGTTATTTTCTCAAAATTGATTTTTTTTTTAGGGGATGGGAATGGTTGGAACTGTTAATTTGCATCTCTCTCTTTCTCTCGCACAATGCAGAAACAGGTGGGTATATACAGAGAAAGATCACTGTCAAGGGTCACCCAGTGACCCCTCTAGACCACTCAGCCATAGATACCTTAAAGGATGGGCAGCCTTGTTTGCAAGCCATGTTTCTTTCCAAGACCAGGCACACCAGAGGGCCTCAAGTATGGTTTCAGGCTATTTCATTCTCCTGTATGTTCTGACGTCACAAGCGATTTTTATATCAATGCAACACACAAACAAATGTGTATATACGAATTGTCTAGAACATAACTTGGGAACCTTGTCAGCCTTCCCTGACGTGGCTTCAAATCCTGCTGACTGTGATCTTTGTGTGTGTGTGTATTATATTTTTTTTTATTAACACATCGGCCGATTCCCACCAAGGCAGGGTGGCCCAAAAAAGAAACACTTTCATCATTCACTCCATCACTGTCTTCCCAGAGGGGTGCTTTACACCACAGTTACAAAACTGCAACATTAACACCCCTCCTTCAGAGTGCAGACACTGAACTTCCCATCTCCAGGACTCAAGTCCGGCCTGCCGGTTTCCCTGAATCCCTTCATAAATGTTACTTTGCTCACACTCCAATAGCACGTCAAGTATTAAAAACCATTTGTCTCCATTCACTCCTATCAAATACGTTCACGCATGCTTGCTGGAAATCCAAGCCCCTCGCACACAAAACCTCTTTTACCCCCTCCCACCAACCTTTCCTAGGCCGACCCCTACCCCGCCTTCCCTCCACTACAGATTTATACACTCTCGAAGTCATTCTGTTTCGTTCCATTCTCTCTACATGTCCGAAACCACCTCAACCACCCCTCCTCAGCCCTCTGGATGATAGTTTTGGTAATCCCACACCTCCTCCTAATTTCCAAACTCCGAATTCTCTGCATTATATTCACACCACACATTGACCTCAGACACGACATCTCCACTGCCTCCAGCCTTCTCGTTGCAACATTCATCACCCATGCTTCACACCCATATAAGAGTGTTGGTATAACTATACTCTCATTACATTCCCCTCTTTACTTCCATGGACAAAGTTCTTTGTCTCCACAGACTCCGCAGTGCACCACTCGCCCTTTTCCCCTCATCAATTCTATGATTCACCTCATCCTTCATAGACCCATCTGCTGACATATCCACTCCCAAATATCTGAATATACGTGTGTATATACGTATATATATACATGTATATATGTCCTGGCTTTAAGTGAGACAAAGCTGACGGGGGTAGGAGAGTTTCAGTGGGGAGAAATAAATGGGATTAGGTCAGGGGTTTCAAATAGCGTTAGAGTTAAAGAAGGAGTGGCAACAATGTTGAATAATCAGTTATGGCAGGTAAAAAGGGAATATAAATGTATAAATTCAAGGATTATGTGGAGTAAAATAAAGGTTGGATGTGAAAAGTGGGTTATAGTAAGTGTTTATGCACCTGGGGAAGAGAGAAGTGTAGAGGAGAGAGAGATTTTGGGAAATGTTGAGTGAGTGTGTGCGGAGTTTTGAACCAAGTGAGAGAGTAATTGTGCTTGGGGATCTTAATGCTAAAGTGGGTAAAAATGTTGTGGAGGGAGTAGTAGGTAAATTTGGGGTGCCAGGGGTAAATGTAAATGGGGAACCATTAATTGAGCTATGTTTAGAAAGAGGTTTGGTAATAATACATATTTTATGAAAAAGAGGATAAATAAATATACAAGGTATGATATAGCACGTAAGGAAAGTAGTTTGTTAGATTATGTATTGGTGGATAAAAGGTTGATGGGTAGGTTTCAGGATGTACATGTTTATAGAGGGGCAACGGATATATCGGATCATTATTTAGTTGTAGCTAAAGTTAGAGTAAAAGGTGGATGGGACAAAAAGAAAATGGCAACAGCAAGTAAGAGAGTGGCAAAAGTGTATAAACTAAGGGAGGAGGAAGTTAGGGTGAGATATAAGCAACTATTGGCAGAAAGGTGGGCTAGTGCAAGTATGAGTAGTGGGAGGGAGTTGAAGAGAGTTGGGATAGTTTTAAAAATGCAGTATTAGAATGTGGGACAGAAGTTTGTGGCTATAGGAGGGTGGGTGCAGGAGGAAAGAGGAGTGAGTGGTGGAATGAAGAAGTAAAAGGTGTGATAAGAAAAAAAGGTAGCTTATGAGAGGTTTTACAAAACAGAAGTGTTAATAGAAGAGCAGAGTATATGGAGAGTAAAAGAAAGGTGAAGAGAGTGGTGAGAGAGTGCAAAAGAAGAGCAGATGAAAGAATGGGAGAGGCTCTGTCAAGAAATTTTGCTGAAAACAAGAAAAATTTTGGAGTGAGATAAACAAGGTAAGAAAGCCTAGGGAACGAATGGATTTGTCAGTTAAAAACAGAGTAGGGGAGTTAGTAGATGGGGAGCTGAAGGTATTGGGTAGATGGCGGGAATATTTTGAGGATTTTAAATGTCGATGAAAAAAGGGAGGCAGTAATTTCATGTACTGGCCAGGGAGGTACAACATCGTTTAGGAGTTAAGAAGAGCAGGATGTGAGTGTGGGGGAGGTGTGTGAGGCATTACGTAGAATGAAAGGGGGTAAAGCAGCTGGAACTGACAGGATCATGACAGAAATGTTAAAAGCAGGGGGGATATAGTGTTGGAGTGGTTGGTATTTTTGTTTAATAAATATATGAAAGAGGGGAAGGTACCTAGGGATTGGCAGAGAGCATGAATAGTTCCTTTATATAAAGGGAAGGGGAATAAAAGAGTAAGAATTATAGGGGAATAAGTTTACTGAGTATACCAGGTAAAGTGTATGGCAGGGTTATTATTGAAAGAATTAGAGGTAAGACAGAGAGTAGGATTGCAGATGAGCAAGGAGGCTTTAGAGTGGGTAGGGGATGTGTAGAGCAAGTGTTTACAGTGAAGCATATAAGGTAGAGAAGTTTTCATTGCATTTATGGATTTAGAAAAGGCATATGATAGAGTGGATAGGGGAGCAATGTGGCAAATGTTGCAAGTGTATGGAATAGGTAGTAAGTTACTGAAGGCTGTAAAGAGTTTTTATGAGGATAGTGAGGCTCAGGTTAGGGTGTGTAGGAGAGAGGGAGATTACTTCCCGGTAAAAGTAGGTCTTAGACAAGGATGTGTAATGTCACCATGGTTGTTTAATATATTTATAGATGGGGTTGTAAAAGAAGTACATAAATGCTAGGGTGTTTGGGGAGAGGGTTGGGATTAAATTATGGGGAATTAAATGCAAAATGGGAGTTGACACAGTTACTTTTTGCTGATGATACTGTGCTTATAGGAGATTCTAAAGAAAAGTTGCAAAGGTTAGAGGACGAGTTTGGGAGGGTGTGTAAAGGTAGAAAGTTGAAAGTGAACATAGATAAGAGTAAGGTGATGAGGGTATCAAACGATTTAAATAAAGAAAAATTGGATATCACATTGGAGAGAGGGATTATGGAAGAAGTAAATGTTTCCAGATAAAGTGGTACCCCGACTTACGATGGTCCCCAAACACACCCTTTTATGTAAGTTTATTTTTTTAAATGCTTTTGTAAGTGTAATTTTGGGGGTCTAAAAGGACTAGTCTATTTTACATCATTTCTTATGGAGATAAATTCGTTTGGTAATGGCACTTGAACAGCATTCTGGAATGAAAAAATATCGTAAGTCGGGGTACCACTGTATTTGGGAGTTGACGTGTCAGCGGATGGGTTTATGAAGGATGAGGTTAACCATAGAATTGATGAAGGAAAAAAGGTGAGTGGTGCGTTGAGGTATCTGTGGAGACAAAAAATGTTATCCATGGAGGCAAAGAAGGGAATGTACGAAAGTATAGTGGTACCAACACTCTTATATGGGTGTGAAGAATGGGTTGCAAATGCTGCAGTGAGGAGGAGGCTGGAGGCAGTGGAGATGTCCTGTCTAAGGGCAATGTGTGGTGTAAATATTATGCAGAAAATTCGGAATGTGGAAATTAAGAGAAGGTGTGGAGTTACTAAAAGTATTTGTCAGAGGGCTGAAGAGGGGTTGTTGAGGTGGTTTGGTCATTTAGAGAGAATGGATCAAAGTAGAATGACTTGGAGAGCGTATAAATCTGTAGGGAAAGGAAGGCGGGGTAGGGGTCGTCCTAGAAAAGGTTGGAGGGAGGGGGTAAAGGAGGTTTTGTGGGCGAGGGGTTTTGACTTCCAGCAAGCATGTGTGAGCATGTTAGATAGGAGTGAATGAGACAAATGGTTTTTGGGACCTGACGAGCTGTTGGAGTGTGAGCAGGGTAACATCTTGTGAAGGGATTCAGGGAAACCAGTTAATTGATTTAGTTGGACTTGAGTCCTGGAAATGGGAAGTACAATGCCTGCACTTTAAAGGAGGGGTCTGGGATAGTGACAGCTGGGAGGGACTATTCTCAGCTGTCGTATTTGAGCGCCTCTGCAAAGACAGTGATTATGTATGCGTGTGGTGAAAGTGTTGAATGATGATGAAAGTATTTTCTTTTTGGGGATTTTCTTTCTTTTTGGGTCACCCTGCCTCGGTGGGAGACAGCCAACTTGTTGAAAAAAAATATATGTATAGTATATACAGTGGACCCTCGGAAATCGAACACTCCCAACTCGCCCTATTATGTAAGTTTATTATTGTAAATGCTTTTATAGGTGTATTTTTGGGGGTTTGAAACTTGAACAGCATTCTGGAATGAAGAATGTTCGATTTCTGGGGGTCCACTGTATATAATATTTTTTTTTTCAACAAACTAGCCATATTCCACAGAGGTAGGGCGACCTAAAAAGAAAAACGAAAGTTTCTCTTTTTAAAATTAGTAATGTATACAGAAGAAGGGGTTACTAGCCCCTTGCATCCAGCATTTTAGTTGCTTCTTACGACATGCATGGCTTATAGAGGACGAATTCTGTTCCACTTCCGCATGGAGATAAGAGGAAATAAACAAGAACTAGTAAGAAAATAGAAGAAAACCCAGAGGGTTTATATATATATTATATACTATATGCTTGTACATGCAGGTGTAGTGTGACCTAAGTGTAAGAAGAAGTAGCAAGATGTACCTGAAATCTTGTATGTCTATGAGATAGAAAAAAGACACCAGCAATCCTACCATCATGTAAAACAAATACAGGCTTCCATTTTACACTCACTTGGCAAGACGGTAGTAGTACCTCCCACCCATGGAGGTACCTGTATTTAAATAAACTTACACACTGTTCTGGTGTGCAGGTACACATAAAATCACTAAGAGTGTCTTATTAGTCTTGAAAATGCCATATTAATAATAATAATTATAATAATGTGCAATAATAATCACTGAGGTGCATTAAAAGTCGTATATATTACGTTAATACAGTGGTACCTCGAGTTACGATGGTCCCCAAAATCGCCCTTTTATGTAAGTTTATTTTTTAAATGCTTTTGTAGGTATATTTTTGGGGGTGTAAAAGGACTAGTCTATTTTACATTATTCCTTATGGGGATAAATTCGTTTGGTAATGGCACTTGAACAGCATTCTCGAACGAAAAAATATCGTAACTCGAGGTACCCCTGTATAGACATTTTCATTAATCCATCTTGTCAGTGTCGGAAAGAATAACATTTTCTCTAGTTCAACACCAAAGAAAATGCATACACAACAGCATTACTGGGGGTAACGGTAGAAAATTATTCCTTTCGTATGCCTTCACTCAGAGCGTCATTACTTCTAAAAATGGTGTTACATGAGAATGGGAATGTTGCTCTTTATTTATTCTACTGTACCAAGGTGGAGACAACTTGTACACAATGTAAGGTGCTTGTATTATGGTACAGGTCGGCTATTAGTAATCCAGCACTAATTTCGGCTAGTATAATTTCAAATTTCCAGGGTCGCCACACCAACCTACCACTACTGTTTGGTGGCGCTGCATAAGTCATTCCAATTTCTTTTTTCCATTTATTGTTATAACCTGCTCACTTTTAGCCCTAGCCATGGTTCCAACAAATAAAAGAAATGCTTCTCATTGTGTAAGGCACATATACACCGTACATTGTCCATAAAAGATAAGGTGGCTTTGAAGCCACTGCCGGTCAGCATGAGCTCAGCACACTCAGATAAGCTGTGACTGGTAAATTTGGGCTTACATATGAGAGAATAGGTCAGCAGCACGCAGTGCATAATGAGAAAAAAAACTGCAACCATGTTTTAGGTGTAAAACAGCGACTTTGAGGTGTATTTTTACATGGTTATGGTTGTATTCTTGTTTTTTTGGTCTCATTTGATAGAATGGAAGATATATTACAGAAATAGAGATGATTTTGAAATTGAGCTCAAAGTAGGAGAAATGTTCGATTTTTGCAGGCGTTCAAGAGTAAACAAATGACATCACCATCCAATACATGTCCAACTGGCCAGTCTAATATGCAGTTATGAATGGGTTGACATTATTTATACAATTATTACAATAATGCAGTAGTCTACATAACAGTAAATCTTCTAAAAATGGAAAACAAGCGTAATATAAGAGGCCTGGAGACATGACTAATGAACAGAGAAAATGTTATTTTAGTGCCAGGAATGTTTGCACTGTTTATTCTGGGCCCTCTTTTGAAATTGGCATCTCTGAAATTTATGTGAAATTGGCCAAATTACCAATTTCTGATCACTTTATTGGGTGGCTGAAATAGGTAAATGGGCGGTTTCTTGTACTCAATTGACAGAACAGAAGGAATACTAGCAAAATAGCTATGAGTTTGGTAGACTGGAACAATGGAATGGGTCACAAATAGGGTGTAAAGTGGGTGAAATTGCTGATGCGTAAATATTGCCATTGGGTTAAGTGTATTCTAACCTAACCACTCTGTAATCCGGCAAAATCATTAATCCGGCACCCTACATGTCCCAATGGTGCCAGATTAGTGATGGTCAACCTGTACTAATTACAGTTGTCAATCGACTAATGAAATTAATCCATTCCAGGAGCTATTTCTCAACACGAAACTTTCGTAATTCGAAACCTTATTTCCCATAAGAAATAATGTAAATACAATTAATCCGTTCCACCCAAAAATATTCACAAAAAATATAATATAAATAACATTTACTTACCTTTATTGAAGAGAGTTGCAGGCATCTGGAAGATAGGGAGGATGACAGAGGCAGGGTGTTAGTGGTTGGAAGGGAAATCCCCCTCCAAAAGGACTTCAGGTAACAAGTCCCTCTCTGGGGTTACTTCCCTTCTTGGTCTTTTAATGCCACTAGGACCAGCTTGAGAGTCACTAGAAGCCTGTCGCACAAAATAACTGTCCAGAGTGTTTCTGGCGACTCTAAGATTTTCCTGAAGTGCAACATGGCTCTGTCACTGAAGTGGTTGCACAGATGGCTCATTTCAGCTTGCTCAGGCTGGTGTTTTTCAACAAATGTCTGCAACTCATTCCACTTTGTACACATCTCCTTAAGCACTGAAGATGGCACCTCCTTCTCTCTCTTCCTCCTCCTGTGAAACAATAACCTCAGCTGTGGTCTGCTGTTCCAGATGAAGCTCTTGCAGCTCTTCAGTTGTTAGCTCTACCCTGTGCTCCTTCACCAACTCTTCCACATCCTCACCACTCACCTCCAACTCCAGGCTGTTCCCCAATGCCACAATATCTTCCACAACATCTTCCACAACAGTCACAGGGTCGTCAGGGTCAGGGTCAGGGTCAGCCTTAAATCCTTCAAAATCCCTCTTTTCAACACAATCCGGCCACAGTGGTCTCCAAGCAGAGCTCAAAGTCCTGGAAGTCACTCCCTCCCAAGCCTTACCTATAAGGCCTATGCAATGCACGATATTGAAGTGTTCTTTCCAGAACTCTCTTAGGGTCAATGCAGTGTCTGAGGTCACATCAAAGCACTTCTGAAACGCTGCTTTGGTGTACAGTTTCTTGAAGTTTGCAATGACCTGCTGGTCCATGGGCTGGATGAGAGGAGTGGTGTTAGGAGGCAAGAACTTCACTCTGATGAAATTGAACTCCTCAGACAACAACTCTTCCAAGTTGTGAGGATGAGCAAGAGCATTGTCCAGTACCAGGGGGCACTTGAGTCCCAATTTCTTTTTCAGGAGGTATTTCTTCACACTAGGGCCTAACACTCCAGTCAACCATTCCTTGAAAATGTCTGTAGTGACCCATGCCTTGGTGTTAGCCTTCCAATGCACACACAAATTATTCCTGTTAACATTGTGTTTCTTGAAGGCTCTGGGATTTTCTGAGTGATACACCAGTAAAGGCTTCACTTTAAAATCACCACTGGCATTGGCACACATCATAAAAGTTAGCCTGTCTTTCATAGGCTTGTGTCCTGACAGTGCCTTTTCCTCCTGAGTAATGAAGGTCCTGTTGGGCATTTTCTTCCAAAACAGGCCTGTTTCATCACAATTAAACACTTGTTGGGGGAGGAATTCTTCAGCCTCTACTAACCCCTTAAATTCACTCACAAATTTTTCAGCTGCACGTTTGTCTGAGCTGGCTGCCTCACCATGCCTCACAACACTGTGTATGCCACTACATTTCTTAAACCTCTCAAACCAGCCTTTGCTGGCTTTAAAATCACTCGCCTCACCACTGGTTCCAGGCATTGTCTTGACAAGATCTGCGTGCAACTTCCTTGCCTTTTCACAAATTATCGCTGTGGAAATACTATCACCCGCTATCTGTTTTTCATTGATCCACACCATCAACAACTTCTCAACCTCATCCACTGTTTTCGATCTATTTTTCGTTAACATATCAACCCCTTTTGCAACATTAGCTTCCTTGATCTCATTTCTCTTTGCCAGGATAGTGCCGATAGTAGATGCAATTTTCTTGTACATCCTGGCAAGCTCACTCAGACGTACGCCACTCTCATATTTTTCTACAATCTCTTTCTTCAGTTTGATGGTGTTCCTCACTCTCTTTACCACAGGGGTGCCACTAGGAAGCTTCTTTGGACCCATGGTGACTTATTTCACAGTGACAATCAATAAACCACCAATAAACACAACAAATTTATTGTGAATGTTTGAAAGAGCGTGCTGGGTAATGTTCTCTCAATGGTAAACAATGCTTGACTGGTATTCTGCGCAGGCGCAGGGCAGGCGCGGAGCAGGCGGACAGGTCTAATACGTTTCGCTACACGAGTCCATTTTCGCTACACGAAAGTGAAAAAAGCTTTCGTTACACGATTTTTTCATTATATGGGCCTTTCGTTAGTCGGGGGTCCACTGTAGTTTAGGATATAAATATGAATAGAATTTTAATAAAAACAGGCTACATAAGAGTGTGATCTGAGAAATCTGTCTGTACCAATCATCCCACTGACAACTGCCATCCCAAAAAATTCCCAATATCACAGCCAATACAATTCACACTGTCCAATTTTATAGCACAGGTCGGCCATCACTAATCTGGCAATCACCAATCTGGTTCCATTAGAAATCCGGCACCAATTTCGGCTAGCGTAAATTCAAATTTCTGAGGTCGCCACATCAACCTGCCGCTACTGTTTGGTAGTGCTAATTGCTGTAAAAGTCATTCCAATTTGTTTTTCTCCATTTATTGTTATAACCTGCTCACTTTTAGCCCTATACAGTGGACCCCCGAGTTTCGTAAACCCCGGAAATCGTACATTTATGTAAGTATGTATAATATTGTAAGTGCTTGTGGAAAAGTATTTTTGGGGGTCTGAAATAGACTAACCTACGTGACATTTTTCCTTAAGGGAGTAAATTCGTTCGGTAATGGCACTTGAGCAGACTTCAGGAGTGAAGTTTTTACGAAACTCGGGGGTCCACTGTACATGGTTCCAACAAATAAAGGAAATGCTTCTCATTGTGTAAAGCGCAAACACCATACATTGTCCATAAAAGATAAGGTGGTTTTGAAGCCACTGTCGGTCCTGTAGTAGGACACTATGGGCTCAGCTCTCTCAGATAAGCTGTGACCGGTAAATTTGGGCCTACATATGAGAGAATAGGTCTGTGTGATAAGTGTTCACTATATAAAAAAATCCTGCAGCACGCAGTGCATAATGAGAAAAAAACTGCAACCATGTTTTTGGTGTAAAACAGCAACTCTGAGGTGTATTTTCATATGGTTTTTATGGTTGTATTCTCATTTTTTTGGTCTCATTTGATAGAATGGAAGATATATTACAGAAATAGAGATGATTTTGAAATTGAGCTCAAAGTAGCAGAAATGTTCGATTTTTGTCGATGTTCAAGAGTAAGCAAATCACGTCACGCATCCATGTCCAACTGGCCAGTGTAATACGCGTCACGAATGGGTTGACATTATTTATACAATTATTACAATAATGCAGCAGTCTGCATAACAGTAAATCTTCTACAGTATTTTTTTGTGTGAATAAAAATTCAAACTGCTAAGCAAATGTAATATGAGAGGGGCCTGGAAATGTGACTAATGAACAAAGAAAATGTTATTTTAGTGCCAGGAATGTCTGCATTGTTTATGGACTCTATTTTGAAACTGGCATCTCTTGAAATTTGTGTGAAATTAGCCAAATTACCGATTTCTGATCACTTTATTGGGTGGCTGAAATAGGTAAATGGGCAGTTTCTTGTACTCAATGACAGAATAGAAGGAATACTAGTGAAATAGCTATGAGTTTGGTAGACTGGAACAATGGAATACAGTCATTCCTTGGTTTTCAATTGTCTCAGTTTTCACCGATTTTGGTTTTCAATCACTTTTTTCGTGGAAAAATTGTCTCAGTTTTCACCGATTGTCTCAGTTTTCACCGATGGTACGGAACCTGTCCACCAGTGCCCCGCACATACAAAGCCCGCTAGACCGCCACCCACGAACATTGTCACGCAGTGTAGCATTGTTTATGCTTGAGTGAACATCCCAGGAGTTCATACAAAACATTTATTAACAATTCATTGTTTTTGGCCCTTGATTATTGTGTGTGACTACTAAATAAGCTACCATGGGCCCAAAGAAAGCTCCTAGTGCCAGTCCTTTGGTAAAGAAAGTGAGAAACATGATGGAGGCATGCAGGGAGTGTAGCAGGCATGCAGGGAGTGTAGCAGGCATGCAGGGAGTGTAACAGGGAGTGTAGCAGGTATGCAGGGAGTGTAACATGTATGCAGGGAGTGTAACATGTATGCAGGGAGTGTAGCATGAATGCAGGGAGTGTAGCAGGTATGCAGGGAGTGTAGCAGGTATGCAGGGAGTGTAGCAGGTATGCAGGGAGTGTAGCAGGTATGCAGGGAGTGTAGCAGGTATGCAGGGAGTGTAGCAGGCAGGGAGGGAGTGTAGCAGGCATGCAGGGAAGTGACCCCGGATAAGGACTTGGTACCTAAATTCCTTATGGAAGGGGATTTCCCTTCCAAAAAATAGGGTCTCTTTCCTCTCCCCTCCTCCCTCTCTTCCATCCAGCAACATCAGTCTTCAATAAAGGTAAGTGCCACATAGAGTTCATTCATTTGTGCATGTAAATCTATCTTTAAGGCCCCCCAAAATTTTTTTTTTCCAAACATCTGGGTTTCTGGAACGGATTAATTGAATTTCCATTATTTCTTATGGGGAAAATAGTTTTGATTTTCACTGATTTTGGTTTTAGCTGATCCATCTGGAACGGATTAAAATTGAAAAGCAAGGGATGACTGTAGGCCAAAAGTAGGGCGTAAAGTGGGTGAAATCGCTGATGCGTAAATATCACCATTGGGTTAAGTGTATTCTAACCTTACCACTCTGTAATCTGGCAAAATCACTAATCTGGCACCCTACAGGTCCAGATGATACCAGATTAGTGATGGTTAACCTGTACCATATTCTATTTTTTTCCCACAAACAGCTACATCACTATTTCAAAGCAGCACAACCCAATTTCCTAGCAACTATATCACTTCTTCACATACAATTTATAGCACATTTCTAGGTTAGAAAAAATTAAAATAGTATAAGATAAAAAGTAATAAAAATGTCTGCTGCACAAACAGAAAACAGATACCCACTATGCACAGCTGCAATAAAACAAACTGTTCAAGGAGCTATTAATAGTCACCCTTTTGATTGTTTTTACAACAGTGCCATGATGTCTGTGGTTAAGAGGATGGGCTGAGCAGCAATAGGCCCCTCCACTGCACTAACTACAGCATCAACCCTGCCCTAGATAACTAGACCCCATTCCTGGCATACATGTCATTTCTGCTGTCAAAAACGATACTGCAATATCCTTATTGAGTTTGTCCAGCAAACAATTTATATAAATTGTCATGGACACCCATTCATTTCCAACTCTCCTCCTCGGCAAAAGTTTAGTTAGTTTGATATCTTTATTATGCACCCCATACCCATCCTGTGGGCGGTAGTCAAAAGATTACAGAGGTACATAATGGGTCCAGGGACTGGGCCCCAAAGTTTTGATAGCTGAGCAAGTTACAAAGGTAATGAACTCACAAGTTACAAAGGTAATGAATCATGTAAGTAAATTTACTTGCTTACGTTTATACATGGTTACAATCATGAACAATTCACTAGTCCACACCCGGTCACAACTGTAATGAGTTCTTGGTGCAAATATTAATTGTTGGGACACACACACGCACGCATACACGCATGCACACACACACGCACATGCATACACACATGCATACACACGCATATACAACAGGCCTAGTTTCTAATCGACATGTGCCTAGGACAAAATGGTAATTAATACACATACACACACATGCACATACACACAAATGCACATACACACACACACATGCACACACACACACACACCCACACACACACACCCACACACACATGCACACACACATGCACACACACATGCACACACACATGCACACACACATGCACACACACATGCACACACACATGCACACACACACACATGCACACACACACACATGCACACACACACACATGCACACACACACACACAAAGAAACTAGAGAAAGTGCAAAGGTTTGCGACAAGGTTAGTTCCACAACTCAGGGGTCTGTCCTATGAAGAAAGGCTGAGGGAAATAGGACTAACAACACTGGAGGAAAGAAGGGTCAGAGGAGACATGATAACGACATACAAAATACTGCGGGGAATCGACAAGGTAGACAGTGACAGGATGTTCCAGAGAGGGAACACAGAAACAAGGGGACACAACTGGAAGCTGAAGACTCAGATGAGTCAAAGGGATGTTAGGAAGCATTTCTTCAGCCACAGAGTAGTCAGGAAGTGGAATAGTCTAGAGAAAGATATAGTGGAGGCAGGAACCATACACAGTTTTAAGACGAGGTATGATAAAGCTCATGGAGCAGGGAGAGCAGAGACCCAGTAGCGGGCAGCGAAGAGGCGGGGCCAGGAGCTGAGTCTCGACCCCTGCAACCACAATTAGGTGAGTACATGCACACACACACACACACACGTGGTAATGCTTTATTTACGGGGAGCACTTCCACGCTTGCCAATGTCACTGCCTCCAGCACTGAAGCAGATAATAGGGTTGATCCCATTACCATTGATGATGCTGTCAAGATGGGTAATATCCTCCATCCTTGCCCAGGAACACACCCTTTGCCTCCCACTCCTATTCTTTTACCTGCGAGTCCCCAACAAGAACAATATTCTTACCTTAACTTGTGGCTTTACCATCATCTTTCTTTGTTGCTGTATGGGTTGTCCTACATTCATCTTGGTTCAATGCTCCATTTGATGTCTCACACTGATCTTGAATCACAGCAAATGTATTAGAAGCTTCCACTGCTTCAGTCCTTCTAATGCTCAGTTTAGAGCCTTTCCTCTCTACCACTAACCAGGTTTCTTCACTGTCCTCAGCCTTATTCACAGGAGGACTGATACAAAGCCTCTCGTTTTCTTCCCTCAGAAATAGTATCTCTCTCCTGGCTTCCTCCAGCTCGGCCTTCACTTGGTGGTACAGTTTCTGCATGAAGATATCATTGTTATTCTTAATTAGCACTCATTAACTTTTTTGGGTTATCCTAGGTAATCTACACATATATGCTGCCTTTCTTGGGTTAGCCTGGGATGGCTAACCCTCCAGGGTTAAAAATCTGAACAAAATCTTATCGTAATCTTATGTATGATAATGTAACTGCATTTATGTGTACCTGTATCTGATCAAACTTATTTATTCACTAGAAACAGGTGAACTCACTACCTACACAAATGAACTCGCTTGGCCCTACCTGGAGTCTACCCGGAAGATATTCCGGAGATCAACGCCCCTGCGGCCTGGTCCACGACCAGGCCTCCCCAAAAAATGCGGAACGCAACCCATTCCATTCCTCTATCACTATGTAGTAGTTTGTGCCCTGGCCACCTGGCCTCACACACTGAGTGTTTGCAGTTTGATCTGCGACAAAGGTGGAAATGTTGGGTATGTTTCCTTACACGTACTGACCCTGTTCACCTAGCAATAAGTAGGTAACTGGATGTTAATCGACTGGTGTGGGTCGCATCCTGGGGGACAAGACTCGAGGACCCAATGGAACTAAGACAGTCCTAAATGATGCACTGATTTTCTTTGGTTATCCTGGTTGGCTAACCCTCTGGGTTAAAAATTCAAACAAATCTTATCTTTACACTTCAAGGCAGGCGAAATTGCTGACCTGGAGAATGCACAGAGAATCTTTATGGCACACATAAGTATGATAAAGCATCTAAATTACTGGGAATGGTTTAAGTCCCTTGATTTGTATTCCCTGGAATGCAGGTGAGAAAGATACATGATAATATACACATGGAAATCCTAAAGAAATTAGTACCAAATTTACACACGAAAATCACTCCCTACAAAAGCAAAAGACTAGGCAGGAGATGCAACATCCCCCCCACTGAAAATCACGGGCACCACGAGTACACTAGGAGACAACACAATAAGTGTCAGGGGCCCAAGACTGTTCAACTGCTTCCCAGCATACATAAGGGGGATTACCAATAGGCCCCTGGCTGTCTTCAAGAAGGCACTGGACAGGCACCTAAAGTCAGTACCTGATTAGCTGGGCTGTAATTCATACGTCGGTTCACATGCGGCCAGCAGTAACAGCCTGGTTGATCAGGCCCTGATCCACCACGGGGCCTGGTCACAGACCAGGCCACGGGAACGTTGATCCCCGAAACCCTCTCCAGGTATATTCCAGGTAAGGATGAGGGTTTGATCATCTCAAAATAATCTACTTTTCTTGTCTCCAGTATTATATACTATGCCTGTATTAGAATGAAAAGGCATCTTGCACAGGTGAGATGTTTTAGCAATAGATACCCAAGTGTTAGTAAGTTTATTTAGGTACAGGTATACATAAGTACAATTATCATACCTAGTAACATATACGTATGTAAATTACCTAGGATAACCTAAAGTCAGATAAAGCAACTTATTCATAATACCCAAATGGTGCACATGCATCTTGTTCATCAACTCTGATTAGCCTTAAATAGGTTGGATGGGTGCAGGAGTGGGTGTGGGTGAGTTGAACCTGCCTAGCATGGCCAACTGGATCAAAGCTACTGTTAAAAAGCATCTCTTGACAGCAATATACAGCCTCTCCTCACTTAACGATGGAATTCCGTTCCTAAGACCATGTCGGTAAATGAATTCATCGCTAAGTGAGGAGCATACGTACTATAATGGTAGTGGGTTTGTGTCAACTATCTTTGATATTTTTTTAATGTCACCTTTGCACTATTTATAACATTTCTGGTATATTTTTAAATGTTTATACAGTAGTGTACTGTATATTGTAATAAACAGAATAGAGGAAATCATCTCTAATATACATTATTTAGGCATGCATACTGGTCAGAGATTCCGTTGTAAGTCCGAGGCGTCAGTAAATGAGTACAGTACGTCGCTAAGTGAGAAGAGGCTGTACTATGTCAAACAAATCTGAAACCCGCTGTTTTCCTCCAATTCTATCCCTGTTCTTCTTGCTTTCCTACAACTCCCATATATTATTAGATGCATACACTATCTCATCATATTTTGTATTGTAATTTAATTAAGTAAGTATTTTACACATGTTACTATGTATGATAAATAAGTTTTTATTCAGGTACAGGTACACATAAATACAGTTACATAGATTATCATACATAGCAGCATATGTGTAGATTACCCAGGATAACCCAAAAAAGTAAGAGAGTGACTTATTTCCATTGGAATCCTTGTGATAAGTATTAATTATATTTTAAAGTTAAAAACAGGTATCTTAACTATGTGAAAAGTAGTTATAATGAAAGGAGATATACTAGGGGTAAGGTAAACTCAGATATTTACATTGAAGATAGTATCAGCTAATTGTACTTATGTGTACCTATTGGTACTGGTTGGTAGCACACTCAGCTCACACAGTGAGTATCCATGGTTTGATCCAAAGTATGGGTGCAAACATTCGGCGTGTTTCCTTAAGACACCTGCTGCCCCTGTTCACCTAGCAGTAAATAGGTATACCTGGGTGTTAGCTGACTGGTGTGGGTCGCATCCTGGAGAGGAAACAGAGTTTCGGGGGTCAATGCCCCCATGGACCGATCTGTGACCAGGACTCATGGTGCATCAGGGCCTGATGAACCAGGCTATTACTGTTGGCTGCACATAAACTGACGTACAAACCACAGCCTGGCTGATCAGGTACTGACTTTAGGTGCCTGTCCAGAGTCTTCTTGAATACAAAATTAACCTGGGGACAATTATTATTATTATTATTATTATAATCAAATAGAAGCGCTAAACCACAGGGGTTATACAGCAACCTGGGGACAAAATTAAACTAATTTGCCCGAAATGCTCTGCATAACCAGGGACTTTCTATATAATATGTCACTGATGTCAGCTAGGGCTAGTAAGTTTATATAGGTACAGGTACACATAAGTACAATTATCATAGTGTAAATAACCTGTGATAACCCCAATATGCATACTGGGCAAATCCTATGCTATGCATTCTTTGAGACTTCAGTTTATTGGAGATCTTACTAAAAACTTCCACCATTGTTCTTGCAAAAAAAAAAAAAATCCAGTAGTAATGTATTAGTAGTTATAAGTTTATTTAAAGGCTTCCCGAAATGCTCTACATAACTAAAAGCTTTCTATAACCTATGTCAATAATATCACCTTTTCTGAATCAACTGTAAACTATAATTGTAGAAATAAAATTGATCATTTATCAATCGTTGCAGCGCTTTTCCATTTTGATGTTGCACACATTACATTACTTAGGTTAGACTGTAGATTGCTGAATAGATGTTCTGCTGGGATGATCTTGTGGGGTTTGGAGGCCATCTGAAGGCTCGACACACAATCAGCAACACTAGTGCAGTTAGCGTTTAAAAAGCAGTGAACAATCATGTCCTCGTCTTTTTGTTGGGTTTATCAGGGCCACTGACAGCTACTGCAGTGTTGAGCCCGGCATAAGTTTTGTTTTTCTGGGTCATAAAAGAAAAGGAAACAAGGGTTCTTTTGTAAATAGAAATATTATTATTATTATTATAAAAAAAGAAGCTCTAAACCACAGGGGTCATACAGCGTAAATAGAAATAGAAACCAGAAGTTCCCCAAACCCCCCCTACCCCACTTGAGTTTAGTAACCGGCTTCCCACCAAAACCGTTAAAGAATTACCGGCGGGCAAAGTAGACGAGGACAAGCATCCCAGAGAGAATAATAATAATCTTTATTTCTACAAGTATATGTACAAGGTTTACAGGCCTAGCTGACATCAATGACATACTACTATATAGAAAGTCCCTTGTTATGTTTAGTTTGATATCTTTATTATGCACCCCATACCCATCCTGTGGGCGGTAGTCAAAAGATTACAGAGGTACATAATGGGTCCAGGGACTGGACCCCAAAGTTTTGATAACTGAGCAAGTTACAAAGGTAATGAACTTACAAGTTACAAAGGTAATGAACTTACAAGTTACAAAGGTAATGAACTCACAAGTTACAAAGTAATGAACTCACAAGTTACAAATGTAATGAACTCACAAGTTACAAAGGTAATGAACTCACAAGTTACAAAGGTAATGAACTCACAAGTTACAAAGGTAATGAACTCACAAGTTACAAAGGTAATGAACTCACAAGTTACAAAGTTAATGAACTTACAAGTTACAAAGGTAATGAACTCACAAGTTACAAAGGTAATGAACTCACAAGTTACAAAGGTAATGAACTCACAAGTTACAAAGGTAATGAACTCACAAGTTACAAAGGTAATGAACTCACAAGTTACAAAGGTAATGAACTCACAAGTTACAAAGGTAATGAACTCACAAGTTACAAAGGTAATGAACTCACAAGTTACAAAGGTAATGAACTCACAAGTTACAAAGGTAATGAACTCACAAGTTACAAAGGTAATGAACTCACAAGTTACAAAGGTAATGAACTCAAGTTACAAAGGTAATGCACTCACAAGTTACAAATGAAGAGCATTTCGGACAAATTAGGTCAATTTTGCCCCATGATGCGACCCACCATCACCACCCACGAGGGAAATTTGTCACTGATGTTCAGGGGATAGTGACAGAGACATCACACCCGACGAAGGCTGACGCAGAAGTCAGATAAGTACAATTATCATACATAGTTTAAATTACCTAGGATAACACAAAAAGTCAAAGTGACTTATTTCCATTGGAAATATAAGGACCCCAATGGAAATAATTCACTTTTTCTGACTTTTCTTGGGGTTATTCTAGGTAATCTATACATATGTGTACCTGTACCTAAATAAACTTAATCGTAGCTCTATCGTTGGCGCACTCAGCTCACACACTGAGGCCCGGAGTTCGAGTCCCCGGTACGGCTGGAAAACATTAGGGACGTGTTTCCATAAGACACCTGCTGTCCATGTTCACCCATCAGTATAAAATGGGTACCTGGGTTAGTGTTAGTGGACTGTTGTGGGTCTCATCCCAGGACAAAGCTGACCTAATTATTATTATTATTATTATTATTATTATTATTATTATTATTATTATTATTATTATGAATAAATTACCTGCATGAGATTTACAGGATATTACCTGAATTATTACAGGCAAGTAATTTGGGTGAGATAAGTGGGACTTAAGCCACAGTAGGTCGCCGAACTGTATCTCCTCGATGCCCACTTCTTCACCACTCTCACAAAAGCTAGACCTGACATTAAATTAATAATTACAATATTAAACATTAATACTAATAATGGTAAATTGTAAAATAATGTGGACTGTATGTGATTAGGCTTGCTGGGTACATAAAAGAAACTGGGTACATAAAAGAAACCATTTAATTACTGGAAGACACAATGCTGATGGAACATCAACCAAATCTTTAAATGGGCCGCAGAAAACAATATGAAATTCAATGATGAGAAATTTAAATTACTCCGATATGGAAAACGTGAGGAAATTAACACTACATCGGAGTATAAAACAAATTTCAACCACACAATAGAGCGAAAAACTAATGTAAAAGACCTGGGAGTGATCATGTCGGAAGATCTCACCTTCAAAGACCATAACATTGTATCAATCACATCTGCTAGAAAAATGACAGGATGGATAATGAGAACCTCCAAAACTAGGGATGCCAAGCCCATGATGACACTCTTCAGGTCGCTTGTTTTATCTAGGCTGAAATATTGCTGCACACTAACAGCACCTTTCAAGGCAGGTGAAATTGCTGACCTAGAAAATGTACAGAGAATCTTCACGGTACGCATAACTGCGATAAAACACCTCAATTACTGGGAACGCTTGAAGTTCCTCAACCTGTACTCCCTAGAACGCAGGCGGGAGAGATACATGATTATATACACTTGGAAAATCCTAGAGGGATTAGTACCAAACTTGCACACGAAAATCACTCCCTATTAAAGCAAAAGACTCGGCAGACGATGCAACATCCCCCCAATGAAAAGCAGGAGTGCCACTAGCACTATAAGAGACAACACAATAAGTGTCAGAGGCCCAAGACTGTTCAACTGCCTCCCAGCATACATAAGGGGGATTACCAATAGATCCCTGGCTGTCTTCAAGCAGGCACTGGACAAGCACCTAAAGTCAGTACCTGACCAGCCGGGCTGTGGCTCGTACGTCGGTTTGCGTGCGACCAACAGTAACAGCTTGATTGATCAGGCCCTGATCCACCATGAGGCCTGGTCACAGACCGGGCCGCAGCGGCGTTGACCCCCGGAACCCTCTCCAGGTATACTTCAGGTATACTCATTAACATTATTAAAAAATATACACTATAATTTTGGAAAATGTACAAAATTTTCCACAAGTATTATTATTATTGGGGAATCTTTATTGAGGAATCGTTTTGCCAGTTAGTGGCTTCTTCAGTCCAATACAGGTAATCAGTTCCTCAATCTGGTGTTGATGTGTTCGGTACTCGACATTTCTCATGATTGATGGACTGAACTCATGGATTCCAGGATGAGGGACTCATTACACTGGTCAACAACCAAAATGCTTCCCAGATCAGAGTACCAATTTCCAACTAATTTTAGGTCACTGATAATGAATATCATGGTTAAAATTGTTTGTTAGTTCTACTTTTCAATATACACCTACGTGTCACAACAGGTTAAAACAGGCTTGCGTCAGTGTGTCTCTTACCACACTCACCCTTCATTATTGTTCCAGCATACAACTTTTCAAAAATTGTTGACCAGTGTTACCTCAAACTCCTTGTCTTGCACTGTTATTCTCTGTATTGGCTTAAAGAAGCTACTGGCTGGCAAATCATTTCCTCAATAAAAAATTCAAAATGTTGCACAAGTGCTTTATTCTTCGACTTGTCAGCTTCTGAAAACAATTTTCATCACCAACCTCCTTAAACACCTCCATGCAAACCCTACAAAATATGGCAAAGCACTTCACCACCTGTGCTGAGGCTTAGTTCAAGAGCAAGAGCTCCATCTGGCCACGAGGCCACCAGGCTTCACACGGTGAGGTCCGGGTTCGATTCCCGGCGAAGGGGTGGAAACATCGGACGTGTTTCCTTACACCGGTTGTCTATGTTCACCCATCAGTAAAATGGGTACCTGGGTGTTAGTGGACTGGTGTGGGTCGCATCCTGGGACAAACTGACCTAATTTGCCCGAAATGTTCAGCATAACAAGCGGCTTTCTATATAGTAGTATGTCATTGATGTCAGCTATTCCTGTATACCTTGTACATGTACTTGTAGTAAATAAAGATATTATTATTATTATTATTATTATTATTATTATTATTATTATTATTATTATTATTATTATTATTATTATTATTATTATTATTATTATTATTATTATTATTATTATTATTATTATATTATTATTATTATTAAAGGTTTGTCAGGAAACAGGACAAGTGTTTCCTGACGCGAGTCTTTAGTCATATGATGATCTGCAGCTGGAGCTTTTGGTCATCTGACCGAGGCCTTCCACTGGCTTACCCCTCCACCCCTTTAAAAATTGTGGCTATGATTATAACCATTTAATTACATGCAACTCTCTTTGCCTTGGGGAACTCCTGATTCCTTTCCTTCCATCGCCTAGATTAAGGGAATATTTCTTACCTGCAAAAGCTGTCAATGACCCTTAAAACCCCAACAAGAGGAGGCAGGAGACTGCACCTTTTATGAAGAAACTGCACGTATCCTGAAGAAGAAACTGCACTATCCTGAAGAAACTGCGTATCCTGAAGAAGAAACTGCACGTATCCTGAAGAAGAAACTGCACGTATCCTGAAGAAGAAACCACGTATCCTGAAGAAGAAACGGCACGTATCCTGAAGAAGAAACTGCACGTATCCTGAAGAAGAAACTGCACGTATCCTGAAGAAACTGCACGTATCCTGAAGAAGAAACTGCTCGTATCCTGAAGAAACTGCACGTATCCTGAAGAAGAACACGATCTGAGAAGAAACTGCACGTATCCTGAAGAAGAAACTGCACGTATCCTAAGAAACTGCACGTATCTGAAAGAAACTGCACGTATCCTGAAGAAGAAACTGCACGTATCCTGAAGAAGAAACTGCACGTATCCTGAAGAAGAAACTGCACGTATCCTGAAGAAGAAACTGCACGTATCCTGAAGAAGAAACTGCACGTATCCTGAAGAAGAAACTGCACGTATCCTGAAGAAGAAACTGCACGTATCCTGAAGAAGAAACTGCACGTATCCTGAAGAAGAAACTGCACGTATCCTGAAGAAGAAACTGCACGTATCCTGAAGAAGAAACTGCAGTATCCTGAAGAAGAAACTGCACGTATCCTGAAGAAGAAACTGCACGTATCCTGAAGAAGAAACTGCCGTATCCTGGAAGAAACTGCCGTATCCTGAAGAAGAAACTGCACGTATCCTGAAGAAGAAACTGCATTATCCTGAAGAAGAAACTGCACGTATCCAGAAGAAGATCCTGAGAAAACTGCTCGATCCTGGGAAAAAACTGCCGTATCCGAAGAAGAAACTGCAGTATCCTGAGAAGGAAACGCACTTCCAGTAAAGTGGATGATCCATGGATCACTGTGAAAACGACTCTCTGAATGAAGACAATAGGAGTGATAAC